>JAQFZW010002798.1:0-15419 GCA_034687055.1 Heteromurus nitidus | reverse complement strand
AAGACGCCTTTTTCGATTAGGAGTCTTATGTCCGTATGTGAAAATGCACTTACGGCGTTTATGCATATCATGCACGAGTAGCTATATGTTGAGCAGATGCGAGATGCAGAAGAAATGTGTTGGTGTGGTTTCGAGGTTGGGCGGCCGATTGGTTGGGAGTTGAGGCGAGGGGACAAATGGGAAGGGAGATGTATCCGTTTGAAGTGAAGCCGCTCCAAACATTTCTCTGTTGTCTGTTGCACTCTTTTCTCATCTCGCTTTCCCTTCTCTCCTCTCTCCTACTTCACGCATCCAACTTCAGCATTTTAGCCACATTCGACGTCCGCCCGCACTGCAGTCCACCCAAACAACAATTGCCCTTTGCTACTTTTGACTTTTTCATTTTTTACGATTATTGTTTAATTAATGTAATATGTAATTTATTAGAGTCAATATAGTCGGACAGTGAGCAGTGTGGACGTTCCTTTAGTTTGGCTACTGATAGTAAGCAATAATAAACAAACATGCAACCCAGGTTGGGGTTACCACAGTCGGAGTATTTATTCTTTTTACATGTTCCACGGTAGAGCAGTCAACAGTTTGACAGTTGACACTTATTATCCTCAATTCATACTCAACCCAGACCATAAATAAGTAGTCGTGGCTCCCATAACACATAATGGTGATTGGGCAAGGTTTATGACCAGACAGGCAACAGGACGCATTCAGCGTTGTCGTCAAATGTGTGGTAATTTTATTCTGAGTCTGCAAAATTTAACTTTGACAACTTCCTATTTTGTGGTCAAAGTCGAGAAGTCGAAACATTTTTACTTTGAACTTCCTCTCAACTTGGTTTTACTCAGCTCAGCTGACCTGACTGCTCCCTAAATCAGGTTAGTGATCTACAAATGCACTCGACACTCACAATTCACACCAACACACCAAAATGAAGGAGAATGACTCAGAATGTTATTTTTTACTTTTGAGTGTTGACTTACAACTTAAAACTTCAACTGATATGGTGCACTTAACTGGGCACCTCTTGCCAACTTATAACTTTCTCCGTTACATTACACATTGCCTATCACATCATATAATAAATCGTGGATGATGTATTCTCGAAAATCATTTGTAGTAAATCTAGAGTATCGCCTTTTTGAAATGGATACACCAGCCGAGCTCGTTCAACCTGAAGGAGACCTCGATGTCTGTGAGAGGAAAGGGGAGGAAGAAGCGATGGAGGTTGCGTCATCAGACGTCACGCCCAAGAGTCGTCATATTTTGGAACTGATATCTCATGAAAGCAGCGATCAAGTTAGCTTACTTGTCAACCAGGCGGTCGTGGAGCAGTTGCGAAATTGGGGAATAGATTTCGAATTGCCAGCGGCGAGGGGACGGCCCAAGGTTCGAAAATCTAATAGCAGCAAGGGGAAAAACGATATTGGGTCCAGTGTAAGTTTTCCGAACCTCTAACAGTCTAACATCATATTTATGGAACAAAGGACAACGCTTGTAGCTAATTTTGAAATTGATATAAAATTTATGCCAACCAATCAAAAATGGCCTTTCAGTTTCAGTCCGTTAAATATGAAAGTGCTAATTTTCCATTCCAGAGACTTGTTCAAGCCCAATTAACCTACTGGAATATCACTGTATTAGTTCCCGTTTTAATCAAGGAAACCTGTGATTTTTTGCGCAATCATATTAAAACGGAAGGGATTTTTAGAAAATCAGGATCCGCGTCCAGAGTACAAGCTTTAATGGTGAGTTTTGTTTGCTTGAAAAGATGTATCCGAGGTTTCGGATGCGTATATGTATGATTTGATGCGATTTATTTTATTACAATTGCAACTATACGATTTTTCTTTCATATTTTCGAGCAGCAACGGTTTGCAAATCTGGAGGTTCATGAGGATATCACTTTTACGTCGTATGACTCTGTATTCGACGTGGCCACGGCATTGAAGCAGTATCTAAGGGAAATGGAGTTTCCACTAATTCCATATGATATTCACGGTGTATTTCGGAAGTAAGTTCTTTGTTCCAAGTCATATTTCATCTACTGTTTATAGGCAAAAATATCGTTAACATTCCTATCTAAAATCTACTTTTGTTGTAGATGTTTAGAGGTACCATCTGAGAGCACACGGGAAGAAGCCCTGATATTGTCGACATGCCTACTTCCGGCCTTTAATATCAGTATTCTAACGTATTTGATAGAGGTAAGATATACCATCTACGTTAACATTGAATTCCTTCAAGTTAATCCTTTCTATTGCTATTGTTTTTTGTTTCCATTGGACATTGGACCGTTTCGAGTCTCGCCTCAATTCTTGATCGTTTCTTTTCCATCTTGATTTCATGATTTCAGTTTCTTATGGAGGTGGTGCAAAATAGCAGTGACAACAGGATGAGTTTTCAGAACTTGGCCATTGTTGTGGGGCCGAATGTCATGCCCGTCGAGAGCAAAAGAAGTGATAAGACAAAAGACCTGGAGAATGAAAGGAAGTTACTTGAAGCCCATACGAAGGTTTTGGAGGTCAATGTTTCAAAATTATTTAAATGTTTTTTGTGTGTTAGTGTGTTTACTGTTTAGGTGAAAATTTGGGTTCAATAATGATGTGTGTTGTGCCAATTTATAGATGCTGATTCGCAATGGTCACAAGGTGGGCACTCTTCCGTTGGGAATTGAGAAGAAAATTGAAGCCAACTTCTCCCTTCGAGGATCTGAAGATGAGTTAGAGAATGACGGGACGACTAGACGCAAGAAGAGGCGAAGTGGTTCTTTAACTCGTAAGTATTCTCATTCTCTTTAAGCACTCCATAATGGAACTTGAATGCTAAGCTTCTGAAATTAGTAGAAGTTAATATTATGTATTATTCATCATGAAACTTGTGTAGGCGTGCTGGGATTCTTGAAAAAGGTGGCAAGCAACAAGAATGGGGAAACGCCTCTCGGCCAAACGCCAGGTGGAGAGTTCTCAGATTTCACGCACACTCCCATAATCAAGAGCGTCGGGAAGCGACGTTGTTTAGATGAGAATATATTTTCTCTGCAAAAGAAGTAAGTCATAGAATCACTAATCGTAAGAAAACTTGTCTTTCCACAGTCAAGAACACAGATCCTCACTTCGGTCACTTGTAGAAATCGCGCATGATACCTGTGTTTCACGTAGTTTTAATTTTTGTGTTTGCATCAAATCAGTGTGCTGATCTACCTTTGATTGTGTCTTTAGTTTATTTGTAATTATTTTGCTGTACGTGCTGTGCCAAAGTACCAACGTTCCACTGCGATTTCTTGCAATGTTCAGTCAGTGTTATGTCACTTATGTCACAGCACTTGCATGAAGTTCAATTTCCCAGTTTGATTCGTTTTTAAAACTCTGAAACTCAGCTCACAAGTATCTTTTGGCAATGCAATGTTTGTCTACTCTTTTGCTTACTTAAGGAAAACCATATTGGATGGCATTCGTAAGAATGGCTTAGTTGTGCAGGATGATGATAAACGATTTTCACATATCACCGCCACACCGAATTCCATTGCAGGATTCATTACCTGTCCATCACCAGTTTGTCTAAATCCAAGGTGAAATATCTTGCCTCTTTTCATTTGCTTTTCTTCTCTTCTGTAACATTTGTCGCTTACCGTTCCTTCAAACTTCAAATCAAAACATTGTCCACGGACTGGCCGTGAATTGTGTTGTAGCCCTTGTTGAATCGAAGTTACAATTTTAAGTCTTTGTTTAAATAATTTTTCAGTCCAATGAAATCGGATTGGAAGCAGACGCCGAACACGGCCCGCTTTCGTAATCTTGTAACCCCAAGCTTACTGAGGAGGAAGTAAGTTTTGAGAGAAAAATCATGAACTTGTATGTAAGGCGTAATTAGTTTGCAGGTAGATACTCACAGTTAAATTATCAACTAACTGGTTTCCATTTTTCTCTTGAACAGAGACAAGAATGGGGATTTAGGTAAGAACACAACTCCATTTTCTGCACCTGCAAAACCTGTGAAATCCAAGCTTTTGGGGAAGAAGTCTTCAAAGAAGCAGGTTTGTAGAGGTTGTAACAATTCCGTGCTTTATTTACTTAATTCCTTATGATTAATTTGCTTTATCATATTTACCTGCTCTCATAGCCTCCCAACAATCTACTCCTCATGGAACAATCTCGTCGTGACGTGAAACGTAATGGTTCCTCAATGTCGATTCACAAATTGGCCACATCTCCCCGCAAAGTCGCAAGAGCCTCGTCAACACGAATTCCAAGACCAGAGAAGATGAATCCGGTTAGGAAAAGTAATAGTTCGTGCCGATTCCCGGTTGCTTCACCACGAGATGTGAGAATTGACGTCCCAATTCCGGAAGCGAGAGCTGCCATCAATCTCAGCGGAGAATATGTCACACTCTCTCCGACAGCTCAGATCCGGGACGAGAAAAACGAGGCTTTTATTGCATCCAAGTTATCTTGTTTGGAAGACTCGGTGGATCAAGAAAGTGGGCGGCTACAAACGGCAGATGAGGCTGAACCAGCAATCCGATTAACTCCCCTCATCCAGGAAATTACAACGCTCACCCTAACTGCACAAGAAGAATTGACTCTCTCTGTGTTGCGGAGGAGAAACAGCCGCAGCACAATTAAAGCACATGCGCACCCGGGAAACCGCTCAGCGGAGAAGCCTCCCCCTCTTCCAAGTCGTAACTCCACTCGCCGACGAAGTTCTGGGGCATCAAATAAAGCAAAAATGGAGACACCCCCAAGCTGCCAACAGGCTGCAGAAGCAAGCACAAACAAGCGAAAAGCAGAAGGCGTAACTTTTAACCCCACAGGACGGAATGATATCAAGTCGAAAACAATTCGCGAGGTGGAGGATAAGTTCAAACGTGCCATCAAGGAAACGAAAATCATGAGGATTCAGTCGGAGAACAATGCAATGCGACATCAAGTACGATCGGTTAATATTCACCGGAGATTTTCTGTACAAGATAAAGGCTACTCGCCGTCGCAACGGAGAATTATATCTGTCGCGCGGAGAAGATCTCATGAGTTGAGTCGGACGGCGACTGCCGGAGTAACTACTCCTCTTGCGAACGATCAGTACTCAAAATTCGCGGATTCCAAGACTGGCGATTCAATTTCAAGGTCCCCAAATAGATGCACTTTGAAACGAGGGCGGCCGAACACGTTGCGCTCTGGGTTGGCCAGGCCGAGCCCTGTTGCTTCCTCAAGAAACAACTCGGATACAGTGGCAATCCGAGGAAATGATAGTTGGAAGGAGAACCCTTCTCAAGAAACTGGTGGAATGGACACGTACGTTGGAACTCCGCTGAGGAGAATGTCCTCCGTCCAGGAGCTTGTGAAATTGATGGAGAAAGGGAAAATTGACAAGCCAATTGTGGACAATTCCCTGAAACCTGTAAATCGAACAGAGCCCAAGCGAACTTTATCGCGTAAAACAAGCTCTAGTACTTTCCTTAAACCACCTGCAAAGCCACCAAGGCTGAATCAGAAAGTAATTGATGTGTCCACTCCCAGAACGAAGGGCAGCTTGACAAAGCGCGAGTGTAAAACGTTGGACGAAAAGAATAGCGACAAATGGGTTTCCGCCTCAGACTTTAACTTCGAAACGTACAGAAAGAGACTTCTCATGAACATGAATCACAATGAGGACAGGGACTCCATTCAAGCGTTGAAAACTTTGAACGCTGGTAAAGTATCCGAAAATGTAAGACTTTTTGATGGGATGTGTCGCACGAGAAAGTCTCCGGGGAAATCACTAATTCCTCGCCTTGTTTCACTTCATCGTCAAGAGAGTTTTAAGAATAATGGCGGAATCATGATGACGTGAACGAGCATGCCACGCAAAAGCATTTTTAGAATTTAATCTACGCTTTGTTATTGTTAGATGAGTGCTCAACAAATTACTATAATTATATAACCACTGTTTTCATTTTCACTTTATAGATTTATGTTATCATGAAGGTTCATATTAAGATGTATATTTTAAAGTTAATTATTATTCATCCATAACTCTTTATAATTTAAACGTGTATAAATAAATATAAAAACTGCAAAAATGTGAAGAACTTGAAATGCTAAGACATTTAAATTCGAAACCCGACATGCTGAATGAACCAATTCAATTCGAAAGTGAGTCAGTGAACTTGATTTAATTAAATCGTCCAATTCGGGATAGTTATATTTAGTGATCAAGAATGTAGAAGTGAGAGCGAAAAGACACATTTAATGAGACGCATATTTAGATATATTCATAAAAGACATGTATATCACACTAATATTCATCATATCAGTTTAAATTACACGGACAAAAATTCACAGTCTTAATGCATACTTAATAAATTAAAGTCATTTCTTACGTAACGCACATAATTAATTGAACTAGACTATCGGAGACGAAAAGCTTAAAACACCGTTGGAACGGGCAGATGATATATATTTCGAGTGGGACACTACTCTGAATGGGAAACATTAATGAACTCGAACTCTCGAACGCAACAAGTGTAAAATAAAATCACGAAATAATGCTGTTTGGTTGGAGGAGAAGCTTTTATTTTTTTAATGTCCACAAAGGATCGAGAGAACTGAGTGGATCTTCAATTTTATCCTCCGCCCTGTCGAACAAGGCACCTCTGTTGCTCTCGAAAGCCTGCTTCTTGCTGTTTACCAAATCCTCCGTCGAGTTACTGCACGAATTGGCACGGAATGTTGTGGGATCGATATTTGTCAACGACTCGGGAACATCGGAGTAGCTGAGTCTAGGTTGCTTCATTGCTGTGCCACCACCACCAGCGTCCGACAGGGAGGAGAAAGATCCTTGCTGCCTGTGTGCCGGTGAGGATTTCATCGAGCAAGCGGCGGAAGAGTCCTTGGAAGAGCCGGAGTCGTCAGTGTTGTTCACTTTGTCGAGGAGTTTTGTCAGTGAAATGTCTTGCAGGAAGTCTTGAGAGGGATGACGAATGTGTGACTTCTTCGGCTTTTCTTCGAACGTCGACTTTGCAGATAAAATCCCCCCTAAAAATATATACAAAAACGTGTAGCCGAAGGGATCACATAACTCTTGTTAGACTGCAACAGAGCGTCGACTTGACTTACTTTTCATCAAGATATCCTGGCAGTAATACAACAACGAATGATATGCGAAGCGCAGGTACTCTTTGTCATTCATCACACCCTTCCGCTGTTCGCTGGCCGTGGCTGCGATCTGATATTTAGAAAGTCGTTTAGAAAAGGACAGAGCTCAACCAAATTCAAATATTGTGAGGTTCTTACTTGCAACACATCAGGCATTCCGTGTCCACTGTCGATCTCCTGAATGGCAGCAGACAGCACGGAGAAAACACCTGTTTTCCCAACCCCCGAAACACAGTGAACAACGACAGGATGCGCCAAATTCCTTTGCTGATGGTAGTAGCCTGAAACCTCCTTGACAAAACCGACAAGTGGTCCTGGGCTCACAGGAAATGTACTGGAGAGAATAGAAGAGTGTACGCCAATTTTCTGCAATTCGCAGAGATAAATTTTTTTTGCATTTTAAGGTGATTTTTCTTACTGTCCAGGCCATCCAAGGAATTGCAGATGAACTACGACACGGCTTTGCTTCAACTCGCGATTGCTGATCGAGAAAATTCGCTCGACAAAGTGGAACTTGTTATTTCTGCTTTGGAGAACAACCTTGATAACGCCATGCTCCAAGGAAGCACCTTTGTCGATGGGCCAGTATGCTTGCTCTTTCAGCTGAATAAAAGAAGAGAACATTTCATCTTCGCATTCGCTATAAATCGTAATTTACAATAACTTTTCATGGCTTACATCAACATCGCTGCACAAGCAAACCACGAGCTCCACGTAATGCTGCCAAATCATGTGCCAAAAGTCGGCCATTGTGGAAGGCATGGGTGCTTGGGTGGCAATGAGGGGATATGCGGCTGGGCTCAGGTCATTCACGAAGGAGGCATTGATGTAGTCGTCTTTCGTATTCGGGATCGGCACCCTCGTTTGATCGTAAGGCATTATGTCTGGAAAGCGGTTCTTCATTGGATAGCATCTCGCCACGGAAATGCTGCGCTTCACACTTGTTGCGTTCTGAAAGTAACCAAAGTAGACCAAATTCACTCTTGCCGTCTTGCCCCTTCCCATCTGAATGACAATTGTGGCCTATCCAACTATTGACTATAGAAGTTGCTCGAGAAGAGACTGACCTGCACGTCTAACAGCTCCTTCCACTTCAAGTCCAGTCTCAACGTAGGTCCATTTAAGCTCTTTTTTGCCAGTCCTTCAACTGTGTTTTCCAACTTTTCTACTTCGTACGCAAACTTCTCCAAAGCTAAAGGATCCTGGAAAGGATCAGCAGTAGCTGTAGCGGATCCCTTACGCTCACTAACCTTATTATTACTAAAGTGGGGCAGACTAGGTATCTCCTGAACCGAAGGCGTCGAGTTTGAAGCAGGTGGTGACAATGACGAGGACGAAGGAAGAGAGGAAACTGGCGAGTCAACTTTATTGACCTCCTGACAGAAACCAAAAAGAGTCTCGTGTAGTATTCATTTCTCTTTTACTAAGCCAAGTGGGAGGGAGCCGCCTGCACAATGGAATTGCAATAAATTGCCATCTGTACATTCTACGTATCTTGCGCATTCGCGTACGGTTCCGATTCATTAAAGAAAGACGGTGTGATTTGTGGAAAATACCTGATTCATTGTAGGTGGGTCGGTAGCCTGCTTTTCCGAAATGGAGGTGGGGAGTACGACGGGCGCGAGAGGCTCCACTGCAGGCATCACATTGAAGTCAATGTCAGACAGCAAGTCCAGATTGCTACCCCCAAATGATGATTTTGGTGGGACTGGAGTCACTGTCTGTGCTTGATTCGTGCTGTTATTTGCAGCGACTTGGTACTGCTGTTGTTGCGGTTGAGGACTCTGATGTTGACTTGCCACTGGCGGCTGCTGTACAAACGTCGGCTGCTGCGGTTGAGTTTGCCCGTAATGGGGGACATGCGGAGCGGGACAAGCAGAGTAGTCAGTCGGAGGAGCGTACGTTGATTGCTGCTGTTGAGGCTGCGCTTGAAGTTGTGGATTTTGAGAGGACGCCTGTTGAGATGGCTGCAGTTGGTGCCACTGCTGATTGGCGTTTTGCTGGCTCCCGAGCTGATGTTGATGTTGCTGGTACGGAGAATAGGGATGGTTCGCCGAGGAATTGGACTGATTCTGTGGGTAGCCCACTTGTTGTTGGGGTTGGGGGTAATTCGAAGGTTGGTCTGTTCCGTAATTTACAGCGGACGGGAATACCGGGTTCGCTTGGGGTTGTTCCGTCTTCGACGAGAGATAACCTTGATTTTGACGAACATATTGCGCCAGAAAGCTAGTCTGACTGTACGACGAGTTCGTATCTGTCGCAACTGGTGTGTGTTGTGTAGGGTTTTCCGGAGGAACTGAAGCGGACGCTGCAGGAGTTGCCTTTGTTCCCGTGCTGTAAGTCGCATTTGTCGAGGTGTTTGCAGACGGATGATAGACTGGCGAATAATACGCTTGGCTGCTCTGTAAGCTGGCGTTCTGATTCGGAGGAACGCTCGACGGGGTTGCAACTGGAGGGGTAGCCGCTGCAGCAGGATATGCAGGCTGAGGTGGAGGAGTGTTGGTAGCGGGTGGGATCGTCATTGAGTTCTGGTAGGCTCCCGAAAAGCTTAGTGGCGTTCCATATCCTGAGCTGTACGTGTTACCTTCAGATTGCTTCGCTCCGCCGGCAGCAGTGGGATACTGAGTCGACGAGTAGACGGATGTGTACGGGGTTGTATTCATGGAGGACGCGGGGTTGTAACTGGGTTGATTCGGCGTGTACGACAACGCCAACGAGGGGACAGGCTGTGCTGCAACGGCCGGCTGATGTTGGTTCACATAGTTTACCGGTGCCACAGGTTGATTCGATGGTGGAACTGAATTGTGCAAAAGCTGAGGAGGAATGGGCGTATGTTGCTGGTAGCTGACAGATGGGATTTGTTGTTGGTATGAATGCGGCAAGGGGGAAGAATTCGCCGTGTAACCTTGTCCATAGTTGGATTGATTAGGATATGCCGCGGATGAAACAGGCGCACTTACAGAATAGGAGCTGGGTGTGGGCGCAGTGTGCGTGTTATAATTAATGTAATGTTGCTGGTTTTGGTAAGCGTTACACGTCGAATCCTTGCCGGCATCTTCAGATCCAACAGGCGCGGGGCGAACTCCAATTCCTAAAGAATCGGCAGGATTGTAACCCGAATTGTACGGAGTTTCCAGTTGATGCTGCATTTGTGGATTGATTGGAGGTGTACCGGAGATTTGAGCCGGTGTTCCCATCTGCCCACTTGGACCGTACGACGAGCGGGGCAGAGGCTGCTGCGCATGCGGAAGGTTCATGCTCGCAGCGAGTTCTGCATTTGTCGCACCTTCCTTCTTCATCGCCAAGTAATCCTTCAACTTCAAATGACCTCCTGCCGAAGGTCTCTGCGTCGGTGGAACAGAGGACGAAGGCACATTTGACGGCGCGGAGTACGGAGCTGCGGGAAAAGAGGAACCTGGAATTCCTGGAGCGAACCCGGGCATGTTGTTGTAACCTGCAGAACTGTTATTGGGGATTGGTGTTGGGAGGGGGTGTTGTGCTTTGCGAATAATTCGATCCATGTTGGAATCCCGCTCCTCATTCTGTACTTTACACACACTTTTCACCCGCGCCAGCAACTTCTCCACGTTCAGGTTCAGTTTCTGGTAGAACTCTATCCCTTTGTTGCACTTGCCCGTCAGCTCGTCATAAGCTTCGTACGAGTGAAGGAACGACTGAATAACTTTGTCGCGCTTCTTCTCCAGGTCGACCGTGGCCCTTCTCGTTTCTGCATACTCAGCGTTCGCCTCTGTGAGCGCTCTAACGATGTTCTCCTGAGCGAGCAAGTTCTGGTCGAGAACTTGAGTGATTTTGTCGTGCTTCTGAAGCTCTTCCGTGAAAACAGTGTCCAAATCTTCGCCCTTCTTCACAACCAGGCTTTTTGTGATGTCGTCGTTGAGAATGGAGTCTCGCAGCTGACTTTCCAGCATTTCCCGTTGCTTTCTCATTTCCGATACTTTCCCAGCAAGTTTCTTCATTCGCTCCAGGGCTTCTTCATTTTTCTCTGCGAAGTCAATTAGAGCACTGCGTGAGCACAGCTAGCTTTGGTCTGAATTTTAAAATGAATGTTCATTATTATACCTAATTCTTCGTATTTCGGAATATGCTTCATCACATCGTCCAACGGTTTCATCAGTATTGTCAAATTTGCCACATGAACCACCATTGCTTCATGTAAAGTTTTATTGGATTCCGCCGCCACTGCCTGTGCACTTTGGTACTTTTGAAGTTCACGAGTCATCTCGTTGATTATGTTGTTTGGCGGTCGCTTTCCAACCACTTCTTGGTATTCCTTCTCTCGTTTCTCTTGATCCTAAAGCAGAGATTACATCGTATTTTTTTTGTTAAACGAAACACTTTTCACATTTCATAAAATGAGACCTCCTTACGGTTAAATGGTCCTGGATTTCTTCCAAGTTTGCTTCTACGTCATGAAAGAGACTAGACAGCCTGGACATTAGTTCAGACAGTCGTTTTACCGCATCTTGGTTCACGCTCAGAGCGGCGCAGCAGTCCATTAACTCCTAACAAAAATAAAAATGTACGAACCGTAAACAGAAGAAGCATTCAATTCTGCCAAAATAAGTATCCGGATTGTGGAACATACCTGAGGGATTTTGTCAGAATCATGAAGTTCCAACTGTTCCAGCTGGAGAGGAATGATAAATTTGTCCAATGTCTCATTTTTTTCTTCAATTTTTCTCGAGTAGGTGCGCAGAACCTTGGCTTTCTCCTCACTTGAGCAAAACAGTTTAAAAGCGTGGTCATTGCACCATTGCCACTTGCAAGAGTAGTGGACTACACCTAATTACCTCTTGGTTTAGGCTAAAAAATTTAAGCTCACGGTAAGCTGCTCACCTGTACAAGGAGGACGCCTCATGTGCTTCCATAGGCACTAATCTTCCGAATATGTCGGCTCCTGCCACTTGCAGGTCGTCAAATTTGAACTGGATGCCTTTCACAAGGGACACCGCCTTCACATCCGACATCACAGTCTCCAGATCTGGAACCTTCTCGTGGTAAATGAACTCGTTTTCCTTCTCCGCGATCGCCACTTTTCCCCCAACGACGTCCAACGTAAAATGAAGCGTGTCGTGCACGGCCTATTTACACAGACATTCTTATTGTTAGCATTTGAATGGAATATATTGGGTCAAAATCAAAAAGTATGTAAATTACGTCAGTTTTCTCCATATTTTTCCCTAGTTTTATACACTCGTTCAACTTGTCTGCAGCAGCTTTGTACATCGTGACACGCTCTCCCCATTTACCTTGATCCTCTGCCTGCATTCCTCGGTACAGATACGCAATGCAAGCGTAGTAATGGACCTTCATTTCTACCAACTTTCTCCATTTCTAAATAAATCCATGTTAAAAATTTCTTCAGCCATTTGCGAGCGAAAGGTGAGGGTATTAATTGCTTTTTTGTCAAAGTAGAAAACTACAATTGTGTACCTTCACAGCTTTGATAAGCTTGTCAGAATACTGTGTAGCATCCTTCAACATTCCGTCAATAATCCTCAAAGCGGTGGAATAATACTCTACAATTTGCAGAGCAACCTTCGCCGTAATTGTAGATTTCCGATTGTCAATCAAACTTTTCTCTAATATACATTCTTGAGCTTGGGCTAGGCAGACATTCATCAAAATATTTAACATGTCCGGAGACACGTCCGGGGTAAAAAACTTTTGGTAATTATGTCTCAGATGACTGAACGCCCAGGCAGCACACTGGAAATGTGTACAGGAAGTCTGCAAACAAGTTACGACAGTAAGTTAGCAAAGTTGCGCAAACAATGTCACACATTCCGCATGTACTCGTCATGCCGTGTGATTGCATAATTAAACAAACCTTCATTCCATCTGCATTCTGTCGATTATCTAAGGCCCCAAGTTCCGAGTGTAATGCACCAATATTGTAAAGTATGCAAGACATTTCAAAATCCACATCTGACCATCCGTGAACGGTATCCGAGAATACGTCGTACCTGCGCAGTGAGTAGTTGAAAAGTGTAAGAATATAAATAATTTTAACAATTAATGACGAGACAACACAATCCTCAAAACGTGGGACGTTTATAGGAATAACGGAATCAGATATATTAATTACCAGGAAAAACTTATTGCACAAGTGCCCCCCTCATTCATAGGGAATCGGCTTTTGAGGAAGTTTAGTTGACAGAAGAACTTCTTCAAGGTGGAACACCCAGAATAGTCTTTGGAGACGTGCACCGCACTGGCCCTGAGTGATTCCAGCTCGTTTATTTCGTTCCCGTAACTGTCCGGATCCTCATTATAATGATTACTGATAAACTGAACAAAGTAAAATCAAAATCTTCATCTCCGGTTGTAATTGCAAGATGGCGTACCGAATGTAATGCAACAAAGAGAATGGCATAATTCGTTTGTATTTTTATAGACTGAAAGAAAACCAAAACGTACACTTTTTAAGCGAGACTTGAAGTGTGGGGTGTCCGCACTCCGCCTCATCGGGAAGGACATCATGGGGACTCGCGGCACTCCCTCCATTTCGATACTGCACAATTTCCTCCTTCCAAAAAGGTCTCGAAATTTACACACCACAACTAGACATCAATCCGCCGCAGGGACGACTTCTCCGAACCTTGATTTTTGAACCTTTGCTTGCGGAGACTTTTTATGACGTTGTTAGTTGGACAGGTTGCCGGTTGCAGTTTCACTCAGTCATAAACTGTAAAAAGAAAAACCATAATAAAAGAACAGCCATTTTATTATCATGGTATCTCGACGGTCAATTTCTACTCAAGCAACCTAAGCGTGTATCCAAGTGCCAAGGGAAAATAGAAGGAAGCTTCGGCTTCCTTCCATTTTCCCTTGGATACACGCTTAGGTCGCTTCAATAGACTCTGACCGTTGAAGTACCTTGATCAACTATAATAGACTATCGTCGATTATCGTCATCCATAGATACTAACAACCGATAAGCAGCCCTCTGACACTGCACTGTTGCATGGGATATAACAGGCAGGTGACAGGCAGGACACCGAGGAATCTACGAAACACTGAAGAAGTCCCTACGAACGATTCCTAAATCGTGAACAGAACATACTCAATCACTTTTGACAGCCTAAATGGCCTGAAATGTCGGGGAAGGGAAAATACCGAAGAATGTTGAATATCAATCAAATTAATGTAGACAAAGATGAGCGGATGAGCCTGATAATTTGACAATGTTTTATGTTTGGGGTTGGAGAAGAGTCGCATAAGGTGAATGTACTTATTTAGCTTAATTAGGTGGTAGATATTTACTAATTTAATTTAAGTTAAGCGAGTCGTAATTAATTGACCCTGGTATGATTGTAAGTTTGTAAGATGTAAGATAAAGAGATTATTATTATATTAATTCTATTCCCAGTTTGATGTTGAAGTGTTTGAGTGAAATATTAGAATAAAGCCATAATTTAGATAAAGAGAGAAATGTCATTGTCACCTCTCGTGTTTTGGTGTGAGCTTCGTCCCTCCCTGTCACCTGTTGTCTTTGTGTTAATTGTGATTGAAGGAGTTCCTCTGTTCACTGCCAAACTGCGAATACAATGTCATTGCCTCTCCTCGTCACTACTTTTTTGATTGACTCTCGACTAACAATAACAATTTTGTTTTTTGTTTATCGCACATATCCCAAACATCCCTATATATTCACTCAACTCAATGCACAAGTGATAATGGATGAGTGAAAATTGAATAGAGCAAATGACTGTGACTGTGTGTGACTCAAGCGAATAGCAGCGTTGAAGTTGAAGGTCGGCGAAGAGGAGTGGGAGAAAGACTGAGATGATTAAGAATTCATGATCAAATCACAGATTTACTTTGGTTATATTTTAACTTGATGAGTTGGTGAGCTTAAATTAAATAGCTGACTGACGTTGAGAGTGAGCAGTGTTTGAGTTGTGGTGTAGGCATTTGATATTATTGTGAATCATCCTTCGCTTCCCATTTCCATTTGTATTGTGAAATTGTGATACTTGTGATTCTCCTTCTCCCTTGTTTGTGCTTTGTGCATGCCATTCGCTCTTCACTCACCATAAGCCCTGGTGTCTCCTCTGCTCGTATGCTAAAAGCTAAAACGCATCTGCTGATCTGCTGTCTCAAAAGCTTTGCTTTAGTTGCCTTTTGCTTGTGTGCATAATTATATGACTGTGCACTGTGGTGCATTGCATACAGTGCATGCATAGTATCTACATAGTACATAGATCACTCACAAGTATACAACGTAACATAGTCCTCAAGTATATGCGGCTGTGTGCCCAAGAC
>JAQFZW010002797.1:0-15427 GCA_034687055.1 Heteromurus nitidus | reverse complement strand
AGTTATGGTGTCGGAAAGAACAGAATTTTTCTTCATTTTATGGTTATTGTGAGTCTAAATATCTTGGTACGTCCGTTACTCCAGGATATACGCTCATAAATATACGAACAAAAAAATAATATTCTGCAAAAAAATGTGCAGATTTTTTTCTTGCTCCGGTGGGCTTCAGAGAAGAGATAATAACTTATTAGAAGGGAAAACACGCAATCTCACAAAACGCTTCGCAATTCACTTTTTATCTGCATTTTGATACGTACGGAATACGGACATGGACAACATTATCCGGATGATTATTGAATGATTATGTGTGCGCGCACACGAAGCTCGATTTAGTAATTGCCTTCATGATAAATTATGATGATTAGCGGGTTATTAGCATTATCTCTCACGTGATTCTCTTTAATCAAGTGTGTGTTTTCTTACAAAAAAATACCGTCTCATTATAAACTTGCATTCCACAACTCACACACACTTCAGAGGTCCATTGACTTGTTGCATGAGTTGTGTCGTGTGTGTTTCTCCTTATCTTTCCTCTTATGTGAATCCCATTTGCTTTTACACTTCTCTACATAAACTCAAATTCACTATTAATTTGCATGTCGTGAAGTGCCTGTCTGTCTGCCAAGTCCTCAAAAAGTGAGAGAAAAACATACATACTCAGCTCAAAACTACTGTCTTTTCTTCCAACACTGAACTGAAATGGTATGAGCAAGCATTACGATAATGATGTCGGGATGATGTGAATGGAACACAGTGGAAACAGTAAAAATAGCATTGTTTCTTGTGTGTTGCGTGCAACTCATGAGCTTTAAAAGTTGAAGTGAGGAGGTAAAAAAGAGAAGAACACTTCCAGTGTCTGTCATGCATCTTTGAGAGAGAAACCCATCACATCACACAAACACACACACACACACATTTCTTTTTTATCATTCGCACCATCTCCTCTGCCCCAGTCTAAAAAGAAAAGGAAAAGCTTCTCTTCGCTTCTTTTTTTACCTTGACCAAGACCAATAATCTGTTCTCTCTTGTCTTGATGGAATTTTATGTACTGTTAAACACTTTTCCCTTAAAAGGTCGTGTTCAATATTTCTATTGGAAATCTGTCATGAGAGTACATTTTCAACTGGAAATAAATTCCAGGCTGATTTTTTATTAGGAAATATCAAACCGATTATATGGATTTTTTTGTAAAGTGACAGGGAAAATCGAGTTGTCAATTTGTGTAAAGGGAAAGAATAGGATTATGAAAAGGAGGAAAAAGGAGCTCTGACGTGAAATGACAGAAAGGGTATCAATGATCGAAACCGTTTTTCTAAGCTACGCTATGCTTGTCCAAGTCCTTCTTTTCTTAGCTTAAAAAAGTAAGTCATCTTTGAGGAGGGATCTTTTTTACGCATTAAAAACATTAAGAAAAAAGGGACGGCGGCGGACGACAGGTAGAAGAAGAAAACACCTTTTGAGGAGAGAAGTAAAAAGTGATGGCTGAAAGTGCTTTTTTTTTAAAAGATGAGAACAAACTGTATCATTCCCCCTTCCAGTTTGTCCATCCGTCATTTTTTACTGCCGTAGCAAACTATACAGGAGTGTAGGTAGGACGAGGACGCATGTTATCCCACCTCTGGATAAGGAGAGAGAGAAAAAGATGAGTGCATGTAAAAAAGGCGTTGGTGATGATGATGTGAGCTACTGGTTAACTCGTTTCTCCCCTTGAGCACTACTACGAGCTGAGCTTCATCCAGTCATCTTTTTGTAGAAGGATGATGAGATGAGGCGGAGGAGTCACTTTGGAAAAAACCACATACAATTTATGTTTGGATACTCTTTTTAGAAGCAGAAGGCCGAGACGGAGGAGCATAGAAATTGCAATTTTATGCTGTGTTTTCCCCTTTTCAATGCATTAAACCGTCTCGGATCTCACTCTGTGTGATAAATCTATTTGTTGAGGTGGATGTGGAAGTGTGCTCCAAGTGTAGCCAATTGTGATGATGAGATGAACCCTTTTCAGCTTCATTAACTTGAGGAACACAATAAAAGTATCACTTATATAAATTCAGTTTACTACTTTTGTGACCCGCCGTTCCAAATCAACTATGACACCATTTTTTTGCAAACGTCATTTTGTAGTTTAAAGAGATGTTCGACTCGCTATGCGAAAAAGTAAAATGTCCAGTTGGTGGTCAAGATGCTTTAGATATGATTTTTTTGCATACATATAAAAGTTATAGCTTTCATTGTTACATTTTTGAAAAAATGTATCTTGATCTTTATCTCTCTATCCTTTTCAGTTTTTGTCCTGATCTTGTTTCTCCTTCTTTCTTTTTCCCCTTCTCATCTTTCCACTTTCCAGTTGCACAACGTTTTTTCGCTGATGCTGCATAAAAATCATCGGAGCTACAGTATACATTAAGAGAATCATGATGAATCATGAAACTGATTGAGAGATGGTGAGATAGCATTGTTGTGCTCCTTTGCATCGTGCTGACAGACAAATAGCTCGCCTGATTGGATTCGAATCACTCAATAAATAATCAATCTGAGGCACAGTCGGACACATTTTATATTCCTCCAAACTTTTTTTTCCACAGCATCATCGTCAGCATCATATCGCCATTTATTTTTTTATATGAATCGAAAACTATGCCCTGACAGAAAAGTGAGCAAACCAGTGCATTTTAAATACCAAAGAGATATTTTCCCTTTTTTATAGTTCTCAGCCCACCCCGAACAAGAATACTGACCTCAAGCCAATTTTACCTTTTTTAAAAGAATCTCTTCTCTCCTCGTCCCAACTCCCAACTCGAAAGATTTGTTAAGTCACGCTTTTCCTCTTGAAGAAGTAGCCAAAGTAATGATGTAATGGTGGGAGGTTCAAGAGAATCTATATACAATTTTTTTTCCATCTGTCTCGAACTATTGGGATCGTGTGGCTTGGCTTTGGCTGCAAAATACATATATATGCTTATACCTTCGGGCTTTATAATTCTAATGCTTTTGATCCCAATTTTCATTCCAAAAAATTATCTTTTGCTATATTCCTTATTCCCAATCACATTATCTGCACTTTGAATGTAGATACCTTTTGTTAAAGTAAACTGTTTCTTCAACCAATTATCTTTTTGGTCAATAATAATTGCTGTAATGGTGAATAACAAGGGAAAATGGAGACTCTTTGCTCAAGAGTGTATATATATTTTTTTACCATATACCCTTATTAAGAGCCCATCCTTTTCCTTCCTTCGTAATCATCATCATCCCAATTTCCAATTTTAGCTGCGCAGCAAAAGCACATATGTTTGCTTATGATTAGAAACAATAAAGAGTCGTATATCCACTTGGAGGAAAATTGTGCGTTCCTATATACCTTTACCTTTTTTCTCTTGTAAAAGGCTTGGCAATGTTGTGGAGTGGCAATAACCATGTCGTGCACACAAATAAGGCATTTTTTTCTCTCTCTCTCTCTGATCAAAGTGAAGAGCTTGAGTGAGCATATCTTTTTTGGGAAGGTGTTGGAGGTCCGCCTGTTTGACTGATGAAATGTCAGAAGTTGACGAGCGAAAAGCCATTAAAGAAGCATCGATCGATATGAGCAAGAGGTACAGAAGAGAGAACACACATCACATAATATGTGTGGTTGGACACAATACGTGAGTGACCACCAGTAAAGTGCTCTCTCTCTCTCTTCTATTCGCATTTCTCAAGTTGATGTGAAACTATCAGTTAATTAGTTATTTATTGGTGGTGAGCTCAAGTGGGCAAGCGGTGTCCGCAAGAAAAATGAATGAATTTTGAAACGAAGGGCTAATCACGATGATGATGATGATGATGAAGAGACGGATGATGTATAGACGCAAAACTATTTATACACTTCAGAGTTGAGAATGAAACGAAGAATTGTCTATTGATTATTATTAGTGTTGTGATGGTGGTGGAAAGAGTACTCGTTTAGTTTAGTTCGCAATGAAGTTGATCTGAAATTGACAGTGGCCTGATTTCGTAGAATCGGCAGGGGGCTTCCAAAAACCACTCATCTGCATCTCTCAAACTCTCATCCGTTCTCGGGGCCCCCTACCGAAGGAGCCTGAGAGATGCTTCCTTAATGTGACACTGATTAATGACCATTTGACACGACAATAAGAAATCGAATATTGGATCGGTAGTTGAAGAAGCTTTTCTCAAGAGTAGAGTCGAGCTGACGATCACAGAGAGTTTTGGTGGATGGTAAAAATTCTAGCGAAAAAAAAAATCTTCTTCAAATATCCTCAAGTTTTGTGGGAGCGGCATCACTGTTATGTTCTATGATGGAGGGACATTAAAATAATACGAGAGGAATATTTATGTGTCGAGGTGAAGATGTTGATGCTTTGGTTTGGTCTGCGGTGGTGGTGTTGGTAATGCATATATCTGCCTCAGATACCAGGAAAGTTGCTGCCTTTTCCGCAAATTTAGAATAAAGCAGTTTCTTTATGTTCATGAAAACGTTGCCAAAAAAATGGAAGAAAGATATGCATTCTATGTATACTTCTGTGCACTCCATGCGTTTTTGAGGTTTACTCATTCAACTCATATTTTGTTGAGATGGCATGGTCAGATACGGGAAAATTGCTGCACGATCCTGCATTGTCAGCGTAATCACGAGGGGAAAATAGAATGAAGTTTAGGAATGTGAATTGCACTCGCTCTCTCTCTCTCTCTTCTGGACGGATGGATAAAAATGCTGCTTCTAGCATGTTGTGTGCTAGGGTAGACAAGCAGACACCCAAACACATTTTTTTCTTCTATCTTCTCCTTCTCTATTTTGTAATACCCCCTGCCAGCCCATTTGCATTTTTAATTACCCTCAACAAATTGGGTTTAACGGGCTGTCTGCGCCAACAAAAGGAGGAGAGTGAAGTGAAGTATCCATCATTTCCTTCCTCGTCATCCCTATCATTCCATTGTTGTGATGCTCGTGCCCAGTGTCCGTCTTAGTCCGCGCATATTTAGCCCAGGTGACGTGTGCGTTTTCAAAGAGAAAATTAGGAAGAGAGCAGAGAAAAAAATTGTTTGGAGGTATGAATATTATAGCGTAAGTAATGTAATCACCAAATGAGGTCCTCAACTGCATTCCATTGCCAACGAGAGGGAGAAGAAAATGACACGAGCAAAAGAGGGAGAGAGTTTTTTCTCTCACTTTTTTTTATTGTTGCACTTTCGCAGTTTGAGAGTGTGTGAGAAAGAGAAGATATATAATATAGACTCAAGTTGAGTTAAGGAGAGACAAAGCAGAATAGAATCATTATACGTAAGATATATGTATGCACGTACATTTTTTGTGTGAAAGACGACGAAAGTCAGAAAACGGTAATAATGATAGTCCACAAGATATTTTTCGCTATGAAATATGATCCTTTGAATGAATTATGAGCTGTTTCACACAGACAACACACGCTTCTTTAACAATGCTTCAAGTGAAGTAGAGAGAAAAAACTCTCGCTTCTTCTTCTTCTTCTTCACTGGAATGAACATCTTCGGTCGCAAAAGGCGAGAAAAATTTTTGTACGGAAGCTCCCTCGTTATTGTTAAGCAGTAAGTGAACAGAAGCTCTGGAGTGGATGCACGACTGGATGCAACACATCCAAAGATGGAAAACGAGGTAAAAAAAAAGTCTCAAAAAGTGAGCAAGAGAATGCTGAGGATCGTTTTTTTTTCGAGAGATATATTATTTGTGAATTGTTCCTCGTGGGGATAGCCAATACATCATTCGTGATGATGATGCTGGTGTATAGAAGAAAATGGTGACGATGATCGTGTTCCATTCAACTTACTCACTTGCTACTTATACTCATCTCTCTCTCTCGCCGAGAGTTTTTTTATGCATGCAACTTGTTGTGACATGGAGAAAAGGAGGAATAAAATATTGCGTGATGCCACTAACTACCTTCTTTTTGCCATTTACATTTTTTCTTGTGAGCTTACAACGAGCAAGTTAGTGTAAAAGTTATAAGTTGGTGCAGGAGCAAAAAAGCCTGCTCTGCTCACACATCTTTCTTCTATCGGATCGTAAAGAAAAAATATATATAATGATCGCGAACGAGATTCTTTTAATGGTTTTTCCAAAAGGGACGAACGGAATCCTCGCTCTCCGCTCTCCTCTGCTAATCATTACTTCAACTTTTATACTCAAACGTTTTTCCAGTAGTTATGGGTGCTTCAGGACATGTTCTGCTCTGGAAAATGGGCACCCACACCATCGAAGAAGGATAATTTCGCTGGAGGAGAGTGGCGCAATTTTCGTCTCTCCAAAAATATGTTTTTAACAGTCTGCCGTTTGTTGAGAAAAAGCGGATGTCGCGTCCCTGCACTTCCACTGCAAGTATATACTGAAGAGAAGCTGATATTCTCACCACGCGCATTTGTATCCATCTCTCTCATTAAATTTCGACTTATGTTTCAACTCATTTTTTTTCTCAAAATAACACACACACACAGACACAAACATCATAGCGATATGGGCCTGAAGGAATGAAGGGAACGCGATATGTTATTCCGTTTTTAGAGGTCGATTCATTTAATAATGGTGAATGGATTGGATTTAGATTGCTGAGTGGTGGTGATGCTATTACATTATACAATATCATTTTATATAATATACAAAAACAGCATAAGAAACTAGGGCCCCAGATGGTGTCTGTCTCGACTTCCTTCACCGGAATTAAAAGGCTTGAGTTTTTGTGTGTGTGTGTGTGTGTAGTTTACTAACATCATTATATACCTTTTGCTGAAGGCTTTTACTTTACACAAAAAGGAAATGAGAGAGAGAGAGACCCTCTGCCCTGCTCTCTGCACCTGCTCCTATTTATTTGCAGGGAAAACTTAGAAGTTCGAACTCGACTTTGTGTATCACAATTTTTTGGGCGGAAGGTGCTCAATTTTTAGAGAAGTGTAGTTTTTTAAGAGTAAAAAACGGTTTAAACGGGTGAACTGCTGAGTGAACCCCTCTCTTTCTCGCACAGAGCTGGATGGAGCACAGTTGTTTGTTGGACGATTAAGCTAATGATAGGCTTTTACGCTGACGAAACCGACATTTCATTTCATTTCTACTTGAACAATAATTTCACTAGGTCACATCCATCCACACTCATGTGCAGAGGCACTCTGTTGCATACGTAAAAAACTGCTTCGAGTTGTTTATAAAGGTCTCTGGTCTCTCTCCCTAACCCCATCGTTTTTGTCGAGGGATATTATGAAATGTGTAAAATATTGCACGAGAAATGTAATAAAATGTTGACTTTTTGCTGAAAATGTTTTCAATGTATTATTCATGTGGAATATATATTTGTGTTGTTTTCTAGGTGAACCGACCACTGACGATGAAGAAGGAGGGGATCCAAACCAGGAACCGGAAGCTCTCCTCCAAGTCCAAAAAGAAGAAAGGCTCCCTCGGCATCCCTGATGTCATCAAGCCCCTGGACAAAACTGCCTTCTCGTCATTCAACCCCGCAGCCTCTTCCATGTCCCCATACATGTACGCACAGTAAGAAATCCCTAAATTTATTTTCTTACTCTCTCTCACTCATCTCCGGACTCTGGAGCAAATTTCTGAATGTGACTCAAAGGAAATATGCTCGAGTCAATAAGATTATTGAATTTTTGTGAGATTGATGAGCTTATTGTTTTGCTATCGCCTCACAGGTATCACAATGGAGGGATGCATCATCACCACGGTGGAACGATGGGAGGTGGATTCGTGCCCCCAGGACCCCCCATGGGTATGTCAGGAGTGAGCATGGGAATGGGAGGTCTTGGGCTCTCTGGACATGGATCTCTTGCCCTCGGCTCTGCCGGTTCCCTTGGTCTACCCACACAACACATGGCTGTGAGTGGAACCTCAAATCTCTTTTCTCCTCTAATTAATTAATTCACACCTTCACAATCTTAATTCAATTCATTACTTACTTACTTCTTTGGAAAAAATCGCATGCTTGAAATATTTCGTATTCAACACCATTACCATTACCGTACCTCTTGTCAGAATCATCATTCTCATTTTTTTCTAATGTTTCCACAGGCGGCCAGCTGGAGAGCAGAGTACACTTGAAGAGTCACACTTTCAGCTTACAACATTTTCAACAAAGAATTGACTACGAAAAAAATACAAAGAAAAAACGAGTACATTCATACATACATAAGTTTTAAGATAAATTTTACAATTTTGTTGTTGCTTTTTTGCACTCAAAAAGTCGACCATTTTAGCTCTCTGTCTCGAAAAAAGAAGAAGATATCGTGTGTACAGTTTCTTTTTTGCTATATAGCTAATATTATTAGGAACAAAAAAGAGAATACTCGTCGGTTACTACAAAAATATAGATAGGGCTAAACACATATTACTTATATGTGTGTATGAATATTTAGCAATTCGGGACTACCATTTTACCGTTTTTTCTTCATCAATGTTGAGTATTTTGTTTCAATAAGTCTTGATCTCGCGAGTCATTAAGAATGAGAGGGAGAACATAATTGTCGGGAAGCTGAACAGAAATCCCAGGGGAAATGTGCGAATGTGGATGACCACTTCTCCGCATGGCTCGGACTGTCGGACTGCAGCTGACCACCCCAGAGACGTACGTATTAAAAAAACTATATATCCTGTGATGATGCACATAAACGTACTGCGTCCATCTTCGACAAAAGGGAAGAGAAAAAAGTTACCATTTTTTATATAATTCTAGCTAATTAATACATTTTTCTCATTTTACATGCTACACACTTATGTATTAGATAACATTTTAGTATTTAAAAGGGAGTAAAGAAAACATGCACGCGTTTTTTAACAAGTGTGTAAACTCAGGTTGCAAAAAAATTGCCCGGTACGAGGAAAAAAATTTATATGGAATGGACACATATTTTGATCATGATCGGATAAGTATTCTCATCATCAAATCAACATCATTCATGTATGAGAAGTGTATATTATGCATATATATAGGCATAGGTTTATTAAAATGCACAAAGTAGTTCTGCCACACCGAAACGACTGCGAAAGAATGAATGAATGAAACTATGAACGAAAAATTAAAGAGTGCGTTTAGTACTACGTGTGTAATGAGTTGCGCGGTTGCTGATGATGGTAATTAATTACAGAGTCACAGAAAATATGCTTACTACACACCTCTTCACTCTTCAGCAGCTCTCTCGCCTCACACACGATACATCGATTGTGTGTGAGTAGTGGAAGGCGAAGGAGGAGAAGTTAGTGAACAAGTGGGAAAGGGAAACACTGTGATTACTGATTGGCAATTAGAGAGCAAGTCAGGTACGCTCCATACATCCATACTCTGGCGCGCGGAAGGATTCAATGAAAAAGGAAAAATCTTGATATGCGTTATCTAATCACTTGATCATCATCACCTGAGCTTAATATCAACCCTCTCTCTCACCTGTTCAAATGTGCACAAGTAGAATAAAAAGTGTATTATATTGGAATTGCAAAGGATATAGACGACTTGGGAGACCTAGAAAAGGGAATTCGTGTGTTTATTGAGAAATGGCAGGGGAAAAGGGTAAGGTCATGGCAGGACATATCCGCCACATGAGACGAGAGAAATTGTTTTTTAAGCACATTTTCATCAATTTGTAGAGCAGAGTTCTCCTTTTCCTATTGCGTGCGGGGTCCGTTGTTCTCTAGACGTTCTCGTGTTCCTTCTCGTATTCATGTCTGCTACAGCTTCTTGATGAGGGTTTATGCATAACACCATAATTTTCTGTGAGAATGTCTCATTTCATTACGAAAACTAAATTATTTCATTTTTTCGGAGACGTGAAGGAAGCTATAAGGAGAAGGAAGGTTCGCATGCATAAAAAATGAGGACAGGATGAGATTTCTTAATAAAGTTTGAAAGACGGCGACAAGTTTATTGTTTTTCCTCTAAATCATAATTTTTTCTGGTGAAGAATTTTTGGCACAAAAGTTGATCCCGTTAAGTCGTCATCCTCGTGTGCAGGTGTGACTTGTGTCAAGCTCGGGTTTTATTTCAGATTGTTCTAAAAGGTGAAAACAATCAAGTAAACAAAAAGACGCAACAAAGTGCAACTGCATGCATAGATATCGCTTATCAAGATCACGGCAAGATAAGTGTGCGTGTGGCATTCACAACAGTGCACGCATGCAATGGCGTGTGCTTCGCTCTCTCTCCGCCGAGATAATATGCATATAAATATAGGTACGTGCGAGTTTGTGCTCCCATTTTTTACGTGTCTCAGACATGTTTAATTACTGCACAGTTCCAAAAAATTAATTAATTACTCTGGTTAATGCAACCACAAAACGAAGCATGCCCCTCATCAGGGGAAAAAGATGATTATGTCGTAATTTCAAAGTCGAGCCAGTCACGCTACAATCAACAAGCACAAAACACACATGATGAAAAGGAGATAAATATCTGGATTTTATGTACAGCTCACTCTCTTCTCTTTTTGTGAATGACATTAGAATTTAAAGTAAACACAAGAAAAGCATTTTTCGCTCACTTCATTCATTCATTTATTCAACGTCGGGTGCAGAACAGGAAGCTAAATATACTTATGCCTATTATTATGCGTATTCAAAAGGTCAAGGAAATCGAGACAATTTTTACATGGGAAGTTTTTAATATAAAAATAATATCTCACCTCACCACGTCTGAGTTTCCTTCGTCGAATTGAGTTTTTGTAATGACAAGAAAAGTCGCGTAAAGGTTAAAAACAAGTTTTTAAAACATCCAATCTCAAACCTCATCAAATCATCATGATCATGATCCAAATATTTTATAGTTCTTATAACTTGTGATATCAATACTTTACAATATACGTAATATGCGTACGCGAATTAATAGGTAGGTTTATAGCTAATTAATTAAGTAGGTTTAGTAGCAAAAGAATTTAATTTATTTCTCAAGCGATCACGACTAAAAAGGAGCTACTCCAGATGGCTTTTTTGTGTTTCTAATTTTTACCCGTTACCTCAAAAAAATATCTACCTCCTGTTGGAAAGAGACAGACGAAGACGATATGTCAAAAGCAAAAAAAAATCTTGCGATTTTTAAGAGTTAAAACATACGTTGGCTATGTTTTTACAAGTTTTTAAACAAAATGCCCATTTGCACATTTAAATGGTATACGGAATATGGTTCACGACAACAATAATAACGCGTCCCTTTGAATATAGGAGTAGTTTTTGTGATTTTCCCATGGAATGAAAAATATACCAAAAATTAGTTAAGGGTGTGTGTTAAATATTAAAAATGTGTGTACTGCGGTAGTCAAGTTGTGAAGTAATTTTGTTTCATACTAAAGTGTTTTAAAAAGATCGTATCAGGATGTGCATATAGAACAATTTACACGTAACTTTGAGAGCGTATATTAGTCATCAGGTTTATTATGAATTTGCGTAGGTAAGCTTAATTTGGTGTTTCATTGTGTTTTAAACAATTTCCGCTTCAGTTTAAAGGCGAACTTTTCATGTACGCGGGTTAAAAAAATCAGGTACCTACAGAAGATTAGATTCATGTTGGCACTTGCATTAGTCGGCTAGTTTTAATGAACTTCAGGGAAACAATATGAATGAGGCTTTGAAGGCGATGATGATAGCCGCCAATATACATTTTCAATGTCGGGCAACATACAATACTGGCTCCTTACCAGAAACAAAAACAATGTTACCTTGTTCAAGAAATTATGGCATTAATACATGGTTTTCATAGTTGTGTTCTATGTGTATATATGCCTCTTTGCGGTAAATTTTTAATGGACAACAGGGATTTTAGCTTGATTAAATTAGCAATTTTCGTGTTGGGAAGCGAGTAATATATTTTCTCCGAGTGTGTGAATATATCTCTTGAAATAATTTGAGTCCGCATTAATTTCCCCCATCAAATTCCGATTTTCTTTTTCGCTATTTAAGCTCATGTAATTTGCAACATTGAAGGAAAATAAGGGGGTATCGGCTCACTCGGCCATGCATTATCTTACTTTTTAATTATCGCTTTTGTGTTAAAAGAAAAAGGAAATAAGTTTTGTGGAAGAGACGCGGAGTCGGCGGGTTTTTCACGGAACAGCAGCTGAACGGTTGAATCAGAGAAGACACATTATTCACCAGTTTTACACATTTTATTCCCCTTCTCGTATGAATTTTTAATTGGGAACAAGCAAAAGGTTAGTAATTAAGGAGAAATGGTAGTGGCGACCAAATGCATTTTGCCGGAAGAAGGTAAACGCTCCTTCTGGCTGCTGTGTATTAACGTCCGTAGTACTACCACAAAAAAACTTGACTTGTATCCATTCCCCGCTTACCTTACTTTTTTAAGCTGGTTTGCTCTGAATAAATTACTTTTTTTCGCTCTGCACTCACATTCTCCACAAAATAATGCGAGCTCCTGTTATATATTACGCCATCGGATGAGAGAGATGGAGTGTTTTCTTGAAACATAATATACGCAACCGGTTCAAAGAAAAAGACAATAAGAGAGAGAAAAGTGTATATATGAGAAAACTGTCACAAGCAGCGCCGGCCAACTGGTCTCGCCAGCCCAAAACGCGTTCACTTCTCCAAAAATCCCCATCCTTCTTTAATTACCCGAAAAGCGAGAGAAAATGGGTTTAATATTTGATGACATACACTCACACAAACATTAATGCCACAAGTCAACTCTCCACGCTATACAGTATAGCCTTCTTTTACTACCGTTTCCCTTTCGATTAATAATAATTTTCTTTCTCTCTCGCTCCTCAATATTTCATCCAAAAGTCAGGTCTCTCTCTGTGTGTCTTGGTTCGTTTTTCGAAAATTAAATTACCTCAACTGCTCCTGTTCCTCTTCACCTTACACATCAAACTGTCAATAATTAAACATCAAATTTCTTATTGCCCGTCATTCATTGCCTCAATCCACGTTTATATTCACCTATCATCATCGTCGTCTTTCGTCATCGTCATAATATTCTCTAATATTTATTCATATATTTTATCCGCGCATTAATACTTTTCCATCCATCTCCGACTATTGCAGTTGCAGGACATGCCATATTAAGCTTAATTATCATAAAATTACACTGCTCCTCATTACCATCAAAAATTTCACAGTAGAGTAAAAAAAAGATTTGTATTGTAATGAGGGTTAATGTAGGAAAATTAGTTGCCTTTTTATATGCAAGTCTCAAACTGTATCATCCTGTTTCAACAAAAAATAACTACAAAAAGCACAACTTGAGGCAAATTGCTTTTACCTATATTTTTCAATCAAAAATACACACATAAAAACCAACATAAAATGGGAAAATATTATTTATGTTGATGGGAAAACGACATCATCATCCTAACTTAATTTATCCGCGCGTTTTGTATTGAATTGAGTTTGGACGCGAGTTCAAGGGAGAGAATATATACTTATTTATAAGCAGCAGGTATATCTTCTAAAGTAGGTAAAAATGTGTATGATAAAATGTTATTGCGAATTAATTTTTTCGTGTTAATACGGAGGCTTCAGTTTTTATTTTTTATTTGTTGTATCCTCAGAGAGAGAAACATTACACGAGTCATTACAAGCTAAAAAAAATTATACGTAAATGAATATAATAATGCTCGTGTGTGGGTATATATCTATAATTTTACAATGGAAAAAATGAGTGTTGATGTTGATCAACAAAAAAATACCATGTCATGATGCACACACACACATACAACCACACAACTACACACACATTTAACCAATAAGTATAGCAGTTAAGAAGGTATAACTATAAAAAATGAAGCGGTACTTTCTTCTGTGAAATGTTATTATAAATCAAAAGTACATTTACAAATTAAGAGAAAGAGAGACAAACTAAACTACTTCACTATTATATACATCACTTCTTGAAAGTACGGCCGTTTTTTTGCATAAAAAGAATGTGCTAGAAAAATATAAACCGATAGAATATGTATAATAATATGTACACGAGTAAGAAAAAAAATGCATAACTTTGTGAGAAAATATCTATTTAAGTAAGAAGAAGAAGAAAAAATGCTCTAGAGTCGGAAACATTTTTTTTGCGGTTTGTCCTTTGTAAGATATAAACGTATGCATATATACGTGGTATATGTAGGATGGATTTGTTTCGATGAGTTTGTTTTTCTAAAAAAATGTCAAGTATACTACACTTGTAAAAAGGATATTCAAATAAAAATATATATTGTATACCTTATTTTCTGTTTTCCTTTGACTTTTACATTGAAACACATGATCATCGTATAAAACTATACAATATTGATATTACATTTTGTGTATACACGAGTTATATGATATGACATGACGTGCGACAGAAGAAAAAATTGTTTTGTGTGTGTAAAAAAATGAGTTGTACTTGTACTCTATAATTGTAACAAAATACATATGCCTAGCTAATATATATATATATAAATAAATATATATCTACCTACCTACTACTGATGTATGAAAATATTGTACATGTGTACACAAATTTCTAGACTACGTATTTACTTACGATACGGATTATACAAGAAGCAAAAATGGTAATATCGTCAATACATACAAAAAATGTATCTCTATAAGAAAAATAAAACTGATTGTTTTTAGACGGAACACAAAAAACACACGAGATGGGATTCTTCTTTCTTTATTGAGAGTTTACTAATTTTGGCATAAAAATGAAAGATGGTGTCACTTTTACGAACCAAGGAGCAAAATGATTCCGCCCATTGTTATAGTCGCGTGCGTGGGAGCTGTTTAGAGAGACAGCGAAGAAGATGCTCAGCAAAATTCTTCTTTTTTTTCGAGTTGGATTTGGATTCAAGAACATCCATACAATCATCAATTTGCATTATTAGCATTGTTTTTATGGGTAAAGCTCAAACTCAGACTCGCGTATTTATTATTATTTTTTACTGTTTAGCCACTTTTGTAGTAGGACGCGATGCGATGCATGCTTCAGACAAAGAGCGGATCCACTTACAGTTTTTTATGTGCACTGATAAATCATGAGAGATGTGTCTACTTTGTTAGCAAGGCATTAGAGACATTATATGTTTGTGGTTTGGTTGTAGTATGGATATGGTGGATGCAGTAAAAAAAACTATGCTCTTCTTCTCTTGGTGTGTGGCACAATTGGTGATAACAATTGCGAAAAAAACAATGCTACATGGGGAAAACAAACACTTTGTGCAAAACGACATCCTTTTATATATACTCTACTCCTTTCCCTATATTCTTGGCACTGGCATGGCATCTTCCACGATGGTTTCAACTTCTTTTTGCTCGAGCCGCTTGATCGCTAATGCTATTTGCTTTATTAGGTGCGCGCAGCGCTCCTTATGCGTTTGCTTTGTCCGTCCGTCCGTCTGTCCGTCCGTCCGCACGATAACTTTTGAACCGCTGGACCGATCTCGACCAAACTCACCGGATTCGTGCGTTTCAGCA
>JAQFZW010002796.1:0-15429 GCA_034687055.1 Heteromurus nitidus | reverse complement strand
ATCACACACCCTTGCTTAAACTATGTTTCTTAAAACAAATACACTAGGAACAGTGCAACGATGTCAGCCGACCCTAACTTTCAAAGCAAGCCATAGCAACCGATCTTTCCGTTAATGTGTTTTGCTTAGAAATTAGAAATCCATTGCCATTTTTATGCTAACAAAGGCTTTTGTTCATGGCGGCCCAACGATTAGACTGATTGACGCTAGGCGCGGTGTGAATTGATGAAGAGACCAAAGGTCTGCAAGGCCATGAAAAATGGATACCAACAGCCATGTGCACATCTCATTTCATTTGCTATGTAAATGCGTAAATAGAATAAATGCTGGAAGAGAATTCCAATTCCACCCTCTCTTCTATCTTCTCTCTCTCTCATCAAATGTTTTACTCATTAATTACCTGATGTGTATTGATATACGATCACCTGTCTCCCTCTCCCATGTCGCTGTGTAATTGCACAAGTAAAAGGTTACTAACTGTCATATATTCAGAGGTTCCTTTGCCCTTGTCCATTTCCACACATGTGGTCAAATGATGGCTTTCTGATTAGCCCAGACAAAAAAATGTTTAAGCGAGGAAAGGGTGACCAGGCAGAAGTGTTGTGTGAGTGCTCGTACGATATTATTGCTCGACCGTGCAGTAAAACACGAGAAATTCCTCCGCAAACATGTAGTTTTGAAGTTAGAAACAATCCATCATTACGTAAAGTGATTACTGTAACAAGCGCACAACAGAAGCCTTTCGATCCTCCACATAACAAACAAAAATCCTTCTCCTCTTCGTCTTCTCAAGTAAAAATACATTAGAGTAAAAAAAGGAAGACAAGAAGGGGAAAAGGATTGGGTGCTGTGTGCTGTTTGGGGGATGCTCTGCACGATATCATCATGACAGACATGAACCTCGTTGTGAAGGCCCGCAGGATACAAAGTTCCGTGGAAGGAGATTCATTAACGTAATTTCGATCCTCTCTCTTCCACAACATTTTTTTAGGAACAGATGCGAGAGAAGCAAAAAAAGACGAACATTACGGCCAATTGAAGGTATATATTCCTTCCTTCACGTCGAAGATAAAGGAGTTTGGTGCTTTGAGGTTTTGCTTCTTCTTTAAATCATATTACTTTTACGAAGCAGCTGTCTCAAGTCTCCGTGGTCACTCCCAGCTACTTCTTCTTCTCGCTCAACGAGGAAAAATGACACAAAGAAGAAGAACAAATACGTACCTTAATATCATATAGTTCTTGTGACAGTTCAAAAATCGGTCGGATTCATACTCGCACACTCTCTAATGGTGTTTTAGTGGCTTTATTGAAGGTCACTTATACGAGCTCTGCTTCCTTCCAACATAATAGCACACAATTTTCTTCTTCTCTTTTCAAGGACAAGAGTTGACTTCAAAAAAAATTAATGATGCTTTTGCTCTGACACCCATGCCAATACCAATGCCAACTTGGTTCAATATGTCTCTGCCACTGGCACAAAAAAAACGTGAATCCCACTACAAACAAATCCTCCAATCAATTGTTTCTCGAAATGGGAAGGAACGTACAAAGTGAACTTGAAATGGGAAGAGTGTGTAAACGAAGGAAAAGCTCCAAAAAAATCATCCTACCACCTTCTGTTTACGGCTTTTTTTTCTCTCTCTCGCCAAACCACCGAAACTTGACCATTGGATCGGAAAAGGGATTCAGTTTTTACAGTCGCACTTTCCGTTTTATTGCAAGATTTTCCTTTTCTCTTTTATTTCCCTGATCCAATGGATCTCGGATAAAAATCCATATTATATTCAACGATGTCGTTACTATTACTCGCCACGCGGTTTTATGACTGTTACACTTTTTCATGCGCCATGTTTACATGCAATCAACCAAGGACAACAGAGAAGAGAGTGAAAAAAAGTAGGAGACGGAGATCCATTTTGATCATTTCATATCACTTACAAGCATGCACCCCGCCATCATGTCATACTAAAAACGTAATTTTCTGCGGCTTGCTCAACTTTTGTGATGCTTGCCGCGAGTGCATTATTAGATAGAAGGAGAATATATATTTTTTGATGGGCTCCCACTATTATATGTGGGGAGAGAGAGAGAATATTGTAACCGCAATGGTAATGAGAAATCAGAATTCCAGCCGCATGTGATAATATTTTTTTGTGTGGAGAAGAAAAAGGGCATTTTCACCATCAGTAACAATACTTCCTGATTTTGGTCGCATGCTGTTTCCTACAGAGAAATATCTGGAAAGAGAAAGACACAGCAAGGAAGAAAGGGAAAAAGGCGACACCAACGACGACATTTCTTCTACATAGTCATAATGCTCTCTATACATGCATATCTTATACAAAGTTTATAGGGGGAAAAGATGCACTATTTTTTTCGGGGGAAATTGTATAAGATATTATGTTTTTTGGAGGAAAGTAAGGATATATTCGTATTTTTCCTGAGGAACACGTCACAACCGATTTCAATAGCTGATATAAAAAGAAGTATTACTGATACTCCTGTCTGATACGAGGGAGAAGGGAGGAAATATATGGGATATGGGAGAGAATTATGTACAAGACCATTGTTCGCCTCTCTTTTTTTTCTCTCTCTCTCTCTCTCCTCCTCACATTCACATGCATTCATACTCGAAGAACGCTCTCTCTCTGATGCTATTCTCTCTTTTAATATCTTTTCTATTTTCCTTGTTCAGCTCAGATTCAGAGGCACAACACACATCGAGCCGAGAAGAGGCAGCTCGTAACTCCTTTCTCGCTTCAACCACTTCTTCGGTCTTCGGTGTGCACTTTTTCTCTCTCTCTCTCTCTCTCTCTCTCTCTCAGCTGCTCTCTCATGCCATGTACGAAGCCATTATGTCGTTGACTGATTCTTGTAAAGACTTATGGAATACGTATCGATACGAGTATCAGCATTATTCTTCTTGCTAGTCATTGAACAACCATTATTACCACTAGTAGCAAACACCATCATCCGCCACCGCCACCGCCGCTGATACTCCCTGTCACATCAACTCTTCCCGAGGAGAACCAAGAGGAGCAAGTAAATGGGAAATGGGGAAAAGTCGTGTGTGAAATCAAGTATGAAGTATGAAGGAAAGAGAAAATGTGGAGAACTTACATATAAAAAGTATATATATCCGTAATATAATGCTGTTACATCATCCTCATATCTCTATATCTCGATAGTAAGTTTACCACAAGTTTTTTTTGTTCAAACAAAATGCACTTTCCATACGCATAAATACCGAATAATGTGCATATCATCATTTATGGCGGATGTATAGAAGTAGATAGATTGGAAAGATGCACCCATATTCTTAAAGGATAGTTTTTTGGAATGAACATCATATATCTTGTGTGTTGGTATATGTATATACTCCCTTGTTTCGTAGTATTCATCAAGAAGAAAGATAAATTGATGGACACACTCTGCACGCAAGGAAAATAGCGATAAAAAGATGCACGTAAAGAAAGGAGAGAGAGAAGAGAGAGGAGAAAAAGTGAGCTAGTGGAAATAAGACTGATGTGACGTGAGAGGAGATGAGTTTTAGGTTAGTTTCACTCTCCTCAAGAATATGTTATTTCTCTCGTTGTGAGCTTAACATGATATTATTCTTAGCTCTTCCTTCATATCCTGCCACTTCCCATCTTCTCAACTTTCAGAGGAGAGAGGTCTGTGTCCATTCGGTCGTGTGTGTGTGCAACGTACGCGGCTCACGTTGTGTGTGTGCGCGAGTGCGTGTGTCCGTCTGCTTCCTCTCTCTCTTAAATCCTACTTTTTCTCTTGCAAGGCTTGTGTGAACCAGTCCCTGTGTTTTTAGATGTGAGCCTCCCTAGGTTCTCACTGTGTGTGTGCCAGACCACCAAAGCCAACTGTAGTGAACTGTTCCTCGCTTGGCTATATATCATTTTTTCTCCCATGAAAGTATGATCGTTTTCAGCATGTCTATCTTCCCTACCCATTTCATGACACGTCTAGATGAACCTGGTTTCCAGTTCCAAAGGAAGCTCATAATATTTCGAATGGCACCTCGCTTTGAGATATCTTCTATTATTATTTTTGTCAATTCTTATTTCCAGGCAAAGAAGAATAAGGAGAGACTAATGAATGATATGATGCTTGTCAATTGGAAGCCTTTAATAGAGCAAAACCATAAAAAAGCTAGATATTTCCCAGTTTCCCTTGACAAGTTACAATCTACAGCTAGCAGTTGTTACAATTACAATAACAGGTTGAATATTGAATTCTAGAGCTTTGTCAGGATTTGCAACACACGTTGTTGGGAAATCATGAGCTTAAGGACCAATACTTAAGTAGTTTTAGTGGAAAGATGTGGAAGGAGGTTCAGCAGAAGCAATTATTTTAAATTGCGGGTGACAACAGATTTCTATATTCATTTTTTAAATTCTCCGATCGTTCATTAGTATTTTGTTTGTAAGGAATGTAACACTCTTGACGGATATATTTTCATGATGCTTTGACAAAAAAATGTTGTTGATAATGATGTTGCTCCATTTATTGTGCAACGCTGCTAAATCAGGCTGTTGGTAATGGTTCTCCGTAGAGATTATTTCGAGTGCAATTTCCCAAATAGAGAAGTTCCTGATTAAATGGCATTGCCAATTAATTTCATTCAACAAGGGATTTTTCAGAGTTGCTAATGCACTACGCACATATCTAAAAGGATTTTTTCTCAACTCGAGTTAAGCTTAATTTAACAGTCTTTGCTCTGTGGTCCTGTTAGAGCTATTAGCAAGTTACAAATATGGGCATAACTGTCAATCACACATTCTGTGAACAACATAACAAAACACACATATATTTTTAACTGGGACGAAGGAACCAGATCAATAATGGAATGGCTTATTTTTCATATCAGGAAACATGATGGAGCAAACAGCACTCTAAAGAAAGACACGAGATTCAATTTAATTAAGATGCCTTCAGCCACGGCAGCAATAGAGTATTTGCATAGTTAAAGTAAATCCTGTGGGTTTTCCACTTTCACACATGTGCCTTCCCTTTTGCTACCTTTTGGATCTACTCATTCACTTCCTTTTACGTATGATGAGGTAAGTAAACAGTGTTTTTTCTGTGTGGCTGCGAAAGCATCCACTTTTAATTAGACAATCAGCAAGAGTTATGGGTGGATGATGTGATGAGAGAGCGAGTTGAAATGATACTCGGAGAGAGGTAAAGAGGAAAGATGATGATGAGAAACACTTACCCCAGGCGCGTAACACTTTCCGTCGAGAATTGGGCCGGAAATGTAGTCCATATTTCTATTTTCCACACTGCCATTGAAGCACATGTGTATATTTTCGGTGAACTTTGCCTCAATGTCCCGGAGAGAGTACATGCAGATGGCGGACTGCGGCTGTGGGTCGTTAGTGATCCCCTTGCTTTGCGCGAAAACACCGACGAGCACGAGATCTCCCTTGGCAATACCCAAACTTTTGGCAAGATCCTCCTTCGCTGGAATAATCTTGGCATCTTGCATTAAATTATAATTGACATTGCCATTTCCAGTGCACTGCAGCGTAACTTCGGTGTAGCTGTCATAATTAGCGTCTGTGATACACGTTCGAGCGAGTCTGGACACGTAGCCCTGCTCCTCGAATCCATGCAAGTAGCTTTGTTTCTGCACTATCACAAAGTACGCGTAGTCACTGGCGTTGAAGCCGTACACGTATTTGACAAGGAAGTGATCCCTGTACTTGACGTCGATTCGGAGCATCGACTGCTTCGCGAAGGAGTACTCAGCGTATTCAAAGTTGTACAGATTGCGACTGGAGATTGCGGGCACGTCGTGACGGTAGTCGCCATTATTGGTGAAGGTGGTGCCGACGTAGAGCACGTTGGAGACAGCCCACATGTTGTACTTTGCCGGCCCGATGAACGCGAACGTCGACGAGTTCTCGTCGTTCGCGGCGACTGCATGCGGCGCGAATTCAGGCAGGAGTGTGATGTTCGTAAGATTATACTTATGACAAGCTCCTTGAGCAACAGAGCCACAACTGATTAGAGTCCGTGAACTGGTGTCCACGAGGAGCACTTTGTTTACATTGTTGGTCAGTACTTTGTTCGTGTCCGAGTCGGAGCCACAGCCGCGCGCGTGGCAGTTCGGATTGTCGTACTTCGGACCAGTTGGGACGGTCGCGATCAGACGGAGATTGGAGTCCAGTTCGTAAAGTCTGTTGATGGCACCCACGTACACGCGACCTCCGACCGGATCCACTGCAAAGTGCTTCAGCACGAATGTGTCATTGATGGTCGCGAACCGGGAGATGGTCGTCGCTTCAATCAAGTCGAAATCCGATCCCAAGCCCAGTGGAGATGAGCCCACTGGGCCTGATGACGCAGACCCATAACTTCCCAGCCCGAGGAGCAGTCCAACGAGGATGTTCAAGCCAATGGTCGCTAGTGAGGTGAAGTGGGATATACCGTCAGCTGCTGTCATTGTTGTCAATGACGGAACGACGAGCAGTCTGTTCCCTCAGTGCAGTTGATGAAATCTGGAAAGATTCAAATTCAGAATGACATTCAATTAGTCATCATGTCCCAACACATCATTTCACTCCACAAAAAATGTATATATACCAACACATCATTACACGCTGACATCTAAAAATACGTATACAACTCTCATATCTCAGTCACGAGTAATTACTCGACGCTCTGTGACTGTCATTTAGTCCACCATTCCCCCATCTCCGGCCACACTCTTTTGTAAAAACGCACTTGTGACAGGGTCTCATGTCTCTTCCTCATAATCATAATCTATCTTCACTTTTCAACAGAAGGGGCCCCTCTGCCGCCTCCCTTTCCAAAATAAGCCTGTGCATATTCCTAAAACTAAATACTTCCAACCGAAGGACTCGGGACATCCGAGAATGTGCTGTAATACGTCACAATTAATTACTTTGGGTTATGTAACATAAAATCCAGAGTTCACACGACTTCTTAAACTCTCCATAGTTCAGATATTATGCGAACCTGGTTTCATGCATATTTTCTTGGAATTTTAACTTGTCCAAGTTTTGCGAAACTCTTGTCGAAATGTCATCGAGTAGGCAGCTTGTCACTCACCCGCTTCATCCGATTCATGCGTTTATGCAACATCCCTTTTTTCCGCTACAAACTTTTCAAGGAATGTGTAGCTCGCATACAATCCAAAGTTATTAATTACTTTCATTAGCGAGAAGAGTTCGATTCGCTTAAAATAAAATCGAGTGAAGCGGACATTCCATTCGTTCAGCGCTAACCTCAGCTCTGTCTCAAGCTTAAACTACAACAAACTATTTCCCTTTTTTTCTCGTCTGAATTTCCAAATCAAGTAAAATCGCAGATTTGAGTTTCTTGTGCAAACTTAAAATATGTTTTAGCGGAAATAGAAAGAAGCTAGAAGCAGCACATTAAGCATATATGTGAGAGGAATCTTCTCTCTTCCTGTGCGAAAATTAACCAACTTTGTAACTCAAGATATAGCATTCCATTATTCCGAGTGTAGTATTTTTTTCTGGAGGAGAGTGCTTGATTAAAATTCTAATTAAAATTACTTCACGCACCACTACAAGTACAACCAATTAGTATTAAAGCATTTTCAAAAGATAAATCTTCCAAGAGTCAACATGGCAATGGCATTTCCTCCCCATGCCCCCTCTCTATCTCCGTCTCCATATCTCTTTCACGACGAAGACGAGAAAAAAATTACCTTCGTCTGAATTACGGCACACATACATCCACATAATAATATTCATATCACCCTGAACTGAACCTACAACGAAGTCTCTGACGGAGGTACGTGAATAATATGTGGGCGAGTGGAAACTGGAAACGTATTAGCAGAATGGGAAAAGAGTGTTTCTCATAATGGAAGAGAGTGAAATACTCTTTTCCGTTGTCTTTTTCTGGAGTACGTTGTTACAACTCAAATTCAACTGAGGAGAAAAACGGAGGGGAAAAGAGCACACACACTTCTCACAAAAATCGTTCCAGCTAACCACAAGATAATGTAATACAAAAAATGTTTCCTTTTGCAGCCTCTTTTTTCCATATCACATTTCATCATGTAGCCTCCTTTTCCGGCTCCTTTTTCACAAAAAAATATCTTGTTGAGAGAGTGTGTGTGTGTCTTTGCATTCCCTAAAACCAAGGCAGAATGAATGGGTTGACAATTCCATAAATGCAGCAGGTCTTTGTGGAGTGCACCATATTTCACTCGTTCCAGCCTTTAATTACTTTACAAAATCTTCTTTGAATTGGAGACCAACAAGTTAAAGGGTGTAAGTCAGAGTGTAGCAATGAATGAAATAGATTGCTCACTTTTCATTTTTTGTTCGTATTATTTACAAAATACAATCGTGATGATAGCTACTTTTTTCGAGTGAGCACAGTGAACAAGGGAGAATAAGCAAGAAGGAAGCATAAATTTCCACCGAGAGAGAAGTAGCACTTTCCGGTCCTGCTCCAGAAAATAAGTAGAGCAGAGGAACAGACATGGAGAAAGAGGGACAGACGAAACAAAAACAACACTTTCAAAAAGTAAAAACAAGAGAGTATATACTTACAACTTAAACTTGTACGTATTTTTTCGATGCAGGAATAGGGGAATTGGCTATACCCATTGGAAATATGGTTATTTTATGTGATCAATGCACTTTTACAAGAGTTGTTTTTGCGAAGACGTAAAACTGAAACATAACACATCATTAATACATTCAACATTTGACATTGTGAAAGAGGAACTTTGGGAAAAACAAAGAGCTGTAGGTACTCGTATTACACAACTTTCTTTACTGCTCCATTTGTGTTGCAGTATTGCAGTGTAAAACGAGATGGTATGTTTCATCATAATCGTAAACATTAGTTCGACATCAGCGGAAGAAAACTATAAAAGGTTTAGAAAAATTGGATGAAATTGGGTTATACGTTGTTTACTCAATATGTTTCATTTTCATTCACGATGATTACATCTTTTGTCAAGTATAACTAAGGGAAAGAGGAAAAAAACTTTATTCGGTTGGATGGATGGATACTCATATTGAGAATTTGATCTATTTGATACATGTTTTATTTTAACTCACAAAAAAATGTTATTCATGAGGAAGGGTGCACCCAGCAAGAGAATTCCTTGTCCCAGACTGATCACTTCTCATATTTTTTAACGCAACACTTTTGGAAAATCTCAGAGTGTAGCCACATACTTTTTATATACAACATCCCTTTGAAGTTCAATGGAAAGAGAGATGTTTCTGCTGGAATAAAAAGTGATTCAAGGTTTTCTCTCAACTTCTAAATTTGAGTGTAATTGTTCCAGTTCAGTAGCTTCAGTGAAAAGGTGAAACATCCATTAACCAGAAGACTACATTGTCCTTCTCTCTCCGTAAATGTTCAATCTCCGTTTTTTTCTCTCTCAATCGCTTTATATTAATCTTTTATGTTAGGGTTACAACATCATTCGAAACACAACCCTTCCCTCCACCGTCACAAAACCATTTACGCACATTTAACAGCCGCATCAGTTTTAAAATGAGTTTTTTTTGCCAAAGTTATACGATGTCGAATGTAGACTTATATGCATGTTTATATCTCTACTTCATCGTGGAGATCACTCAAAAAACTTTTTCATTTGACGAAAATCGACTATATACAAATACAACATTAATAGCATCAAACGAAACAACTGCTCGTCCTCCATCCATTCATCCATCCATACACACTCGAGCACTACTGAGCTGGTTTGGTTTGCTTGCTGGTTCATTTCATTCAAAAAAATTCAGCAATTTGGAGAGTTGAAGAGAGATATGCAACTGTTTAACAATGAAATCAGCTTTCCTCTTAAACCAAGCCACTACCAGTTACCAGTCACCATCACCAGCCACCACTCATTCGGTAATAAACAAGATCCCTTCTCGCTACAAACATACTCGAACAATTTCCCTCTTTGGATGAAACGAGCCTGATACGACATTCATTCCTACATTTACGCAATTTTTTTACAATCTTTCGGCATTACAATAAAATACACATGTTCCATTAAAAATATTAGAAAAAAGGCGAAATGACAGTGAAATGTCCCACACCATTCGAACCGGGCAAAATGCATACACAGAATCATTATTACCTTTATGCTGATGCTGATTGTAAAAATTGTACACTCGGGCCATAATTTTTTTTTCACATGTCACACAAATGTACGCGTACGTACGTTGTACGTGTGCTAGTTTAAGGATGAAGTGAAATACGAGAAGGGGAGAGTGGAAAAGGGTGAGACCAGACCAGAGGGTTACTCTGGTCCTACACTTTTTTTCAACAGAGAAAAACATGCTCTCATCTCATAATCATCCAATCCACACCAGCGACATTTTGAAGTAATGAGAATGTTGAGCTGATTGCATATACTTAAACTGAAAATGCAAGCACATGCAGCACTTGGAGTGGAGGAGAGAGAGACAGTGACAATTTAAGCAGAGGGAAGATGAGTTTAGCAGCTCTTTTCCCTCTCACTTTATAAATATGCATGTTTACAAAAAGCACTTTTCACTTGTTAGCACATTTCAACATTTATGCAAATGAAGAAGGTGGCAAGATGAGAAACACATAATAATCAACTTGTGAGTAACACATTTTTTGACCAGTTCACACAATCTGTATCGCAGAAAATTCCTTTCCCTCAGAGAGAGAGAAACCCCATTGCGTTCACGTCGCATTCCTTGTGCCACACTACTGGATTAGCTTTTCTCTCAAAGGAATGTCTTTCATATGTGACAACGATGAACGACAAAATTCCACTTGCATATGGCACCAGAATGAGTATTGAGTATGAGTATACTACACCTTCAAGGTAAGCAGTCGAGTAGGCCCACGTGGGGCTCAAGCTCGTAAACAAAAAAAGAAGAACAATTATGCAGGTTTGGTCTGTCAAAGATTGGAATTTTGGGTTTACGCCGATGACAATCTATTTGGTCTTTCAGACAAAGATCTAGATCTAGCATCCCACCAAACATCATAATATTCATTCGTTGAGGGAAATATATGGTGGATGACTACCATTGTTACTTTTGCAACGTTTCTCCAATCTCCATTTCGGAGCTAAATATGAGCTCTGCTCACTCTCTGACAAAGTCATGCAAATGAAAAGAAGGGCACCAGTTTCGAATTAGTTGTGTTATGGAGGATAGGAGGAGGGGGAAGCAAGGCACAGTTCCCATGTAGACGACTATATTTAAAAAGTAATTGTAAAACTGTCTCCGCTCCGTTTTGATGAATTGGAAATTTAAGCAATGGCAAAAGCACATAAAGACAACGTCGTTGTATGTGTCTATGTACCAAGTACCAAGCACACTCAAATCTCTTTTTTCTCTCTGAAATAAACAAATGGGAAAAACGTGTGTGCATTCGTGCAGCTGAAAAATATATATTTTTCTAAACCTGAATACGCTAAGCGGAAGAGAGAAATGTTTTTGGTGTGGAAAAAGGCAGGGTTTATAGATTGGCAGGCATAAAATATAAAAAAACATATACTCTTTTTTTCAAATTATAAACATAAACCTCGAAATAAATGAGTGATATGAGAAAAGGGGGGAACATGTAAATGCACATAATAAACCGTAAAAAATACTTCATCTTACTTTCAGTCACATTTTACGAATAACTATATTGGCACTTGCAGCAATGCATCCCAACCGTTTGTCAACATTTTCATTCCAAAATTGAGAGCAAAAAATGTGTCTGGACTGGAGTGGAGCAGATGCATTCCATTTTCTTCCTTTTTTGATCAATTCCAACTTCACATAAATAATAATTACTTCAGTTTCTAAAAGTGATCAGCACTTTCATTTCCACCTATCTACAATCTACACACAACTTCACTAACATCATATTTATTTTTTAAAAAAACAATTGAACGACATCAGAGCAAAGACAAATTCTTGATGCAAATCCCATCAATTTGTTTTAGTTGTCCTTGTCACACTATAGCAATAACGATTTACAAGGTAGTTGGAATTTTGTTCAACGTGTCACCCTTTCTCCAATTTACTGGAGAAATGCACTAGATAATTGCAATTAAAACGAGCACTCGATGATGAAAGATAATTACATCCGCTTGACTCCACTCACAGTCGCCACAAGTGACTGGAATTGCGAGGTGAGCACAAACGTTTTTTGCCTTGTGATCAGGCACACACAGGACAAGAGGGGAAGTCGTCTCCTTCTGGCAACATCGCAAAAAAATGCCGATTTTTCCTTTGTTTAATTCCTCAACTTGTCAAGAAGAGTGTGCATAATTCACATGCAACAACGCAAAACGCAGCGTTCTCGCATGAAATGCATACAGCGATTGAGCAGCAGCCACCAACTGCGACTTCGTTGGTGGTTCGCTGTCGTCGCATGTTCTCAACCCTGAAAAATGCATATTATTTGCATTTCGTTTATTGCAAAGCGGAGCAAACTTTCCAACAAAGAGATCGCCATCGCGCACACACACACACTCACACTAAAACAACACACAATTTGTAATTGTGATTTTTGCGTATTTGAATTTGTTTTTTTCCCTTTTTTCACGTTTTACACAAAAGAAGGCCTCTCCGTTATGGAGCGAAATTGAGAATCTTATCAGAATTAAATTGCGACGTTTTCTATGAAATCCCATTTACAATGCATTTCGTTACGTTTCAAAAAAGGATGAAGAACACACACGTCACACACTGGAAATTATGCACTCTGGAAAACAGCATATGTCGCACGAACTGGAGTAGGAAAAATTGCTAAATTAATCTCAATAATTGACTCTCTCCTCCTAGGTTTTCAAGAGATGAATATATATTATATGTTGACTGACGGAGCGGATTTCAAGAGTATAACCGTCAATCAGGCGAGTAGAATTAACCCTGAGAGAGAAGGCCAGTCCATGCCAGGGAATCAATTTTCCCTTCATTCTCCTCACCAAAGTCTCCTTTTTCCCTATTGCACCTTGAGGGAAAATGAATACTTGGTCTAGTCTAACCCCTCTCCAATATCTATTTAGCCCATCACCACATCCGATTTTCTGGCATTATACATACACTCTACACTGTGTACACATAGTTCAGAGGCCGTAAGTGGGCTGAGCCAATTTTTTTGTCTACCTCAAAAATAATAATAAAGTACGGGAAAAGGGAAACGGGAAATTGAATTTTGTGATTTCCAACTAATCCTCACACTTACATGGAATGCACAAACTAAAGCCGTGTGTGTGCCCAAGAAAAAAACTCAGGTAAAACAACAATGCGTTGTTGGTTGTTGCCTCCAATCATGCCTTCATGTACTCAACAACACACGTACGCTTCTCCACTGATCTCCATGACATGACACAACAAACACAGCTAGCTTCAGCCGCAACGACACAAACAAAGATGAAAATCCCCTTAGCTCCTGCCTGCCTATGTATCCATCCACAACATCAAATGCCATATGGATTTACATTGAAAGTTCAAAGTCAGTCAGTATATAAGAATATTTGTAACACGAAATATTTTTGTTGGGAAGATTCCCATTGTCATAATAAAGTCTGACGAGAAGTTCTCTCTTCCACGGTTGGAAAAGAAACACTCTCAGCCCATATACCACACAAGCTTCACAGGCTCAAAAAGCATATCACGTCGAGTGCAAAAGGAGGCGGCTGGAACAAAGAGAAATTAGAAGACAGTTTTTTCATCCATCTTTCATTCGAATTGGATTCCCAACTGAGAATGGTGACTTCAAGTTAGTAAACAATGTGGTGGGTAGGTTAAGCTTAGCAGGTTTTTACCTAAAGCTCTTGTTAAAAGAGAGTTGAAGGTGTGTGCGAGTGCAGTACTCTTGTACCTTGGGATATTCTTCCCCGTCCCGACTTCGAGGTGGATGGGGATGCTTGGAAAAGAGAGAGGGTGTATGCAAAGATGCAATTTAGGCTCAGAGAGTTGAAAATTGAAAAGAGGAGCTATGAAGCGTTTTACGAAAACGCAACGAAAAAATGAGAAAAAACAGAGTTGATTTGTTGTCTTGGTTAATGAGGGTAAGGTATCATAGAAACACCATGAAATGTCCATCCTCCCATCTCATCATTAGTTTCCTTTTGTTACAACACTCGGGAAAATATTATATATTTTTTTGTTGACGGCCGAGAGATGCTACTCATTCGGACAGGCATGGGTTTCCTCTCTTCACTCAAGTGTGGATTATTATGAGGATTTCATTTCATCATGCCTACCTACGCAGTAGTCCAAGTCGACAAGAGGGTAAAACCACGAGTTTCTTTAGAAATGTAATATATTTCTTTTCGATGAGAGCAAATCAAAACAGTTTTACCTAATCACTTGCAACCTGCTGTTTTACGCGAGAGAGTTAATGGAAGGGAAATGTCAGCTCCTCTTGTAAAATATGACAGTGTCAACACGTTAAAAATAATATGACTCTGATCAGCCAAATTACACGTGTGTGCAGTCAGGGATGTTTTTCGCAACTTCGTGCTGCTTCAAGATGAGAACAGAAATTAGGCGTATAGCCCTCGCTACCCTTTCAAACCTCTAATGGTTCCTGGAAACTAGAGGCAAAACGCAAAAAAAAATGAGAATGTGATTGGGGTTTTATGGACTTCTAATTAGCGTAGGTTCGAAACGATGTCTGCGTGTTGCTCTAATGAATGGCATGATGACCATGAGACAAAACAACTGGCGTAATTTCCTTCCACTCCTTCTGTTTTCAGTTTGCTCAGCGTAAAGTTGTAATAAACTGCTTCGCCGTTAATTTTTTTCTGTTTCTTTTCATTCTCAATATATTTCCAATTTTTTCGCGATTGTCGAGTGGAGTAATATAATGTGTCTGGCAGAGAAGCACAAATTTGTTGCTAATTTTTCTGATCACTTTCAAGATTATATGGATTATGTGACGATGAACCTGGTCCCTATAGTAATTTGATCGGCTAAGCTCAAGGTCGTCATCGTCAGAAAGAAATTGATATTATGCTAATGAGTCTTGTGTCTCTCTTTTCAACACAGAATCAATCATTTTCCCAAGATAATATGACTCAAGTTGATTTTTTTCAATCGAAACTCATGAATTTTTATCTATCGATGTTAGTTTCAGGTATCTATTTTTTTCTTTTGAGAAGAAAATTCTTATATGCAAATCTCTTTTCGCGAAAATCTCCACTTTTCGTTATTGATTTTTTAAATATCCTGTCTGCATCTTGAACAGCATCTGTCTCGACCAAATTGATTTTTTATCGAGCTCATTCTAGTTCATTTTTATATATTTTTTTCAAGGGGGTGACTCAATCGAACAACATTATTCCATTCAGGTCATGGAAACATGTTTTTCTCTCACTCTCTCTATCGTACGAACTTCAAATCCTATTTTTATGTAGAACAACATGAAGAGCAAGGAGTCGTTTTATAAAACGAG
>JAQFZW010002795.1:0-15429 GCA_034687055.1 Heteromurus nitidus | reverse complement strand
GAGTTCATCAGTGAAAAGTGGGAAAGGGTTTATGACATCCTTTGTTTATATTCTTATTCGAAATCAATTCGACAAATCCTTGTACCATGAAATAAAGGTGCAAATCCGAATTAAACTGTAAAGACGGGAGATAACGCTTTTATGTATCGGTTATCTTCCTTTTTTGGTCTGGTCTACGTGACTGGAATGTGGTAGACAATGGCCAGGAGTTCCGTATATAAACAAAGCGTTGTCTGGAACGGTGCTATCATTCGGAGTTCTGCACACGCACACATGTGGTAGCCGAGTTAGTAATTAATAAACTAACTTGAATTGATATATCCTTGCTGTTTTGTATCCAATATCATGCAGAAGGCATTCTGCTTTGTAGCCATTATTGGCTTTTTGGCTGGGGCCGTAATTGGACAATTCGACGAAGTAGTACACGACGGCTATACATTCTCAGTGTCACAAGAAGCGGTAACTTTCCCAATTATAATAATTCACATTTGTATGAAAAGCATGTAAAAATTTCACGTTAAATATTTGTGAAAACAGCTTCCCTGGTCTCAAGCCGCAGATGCCTGCACCGCGATCGGGCAGAAACTTCTCTCCGTCGAGAATGTCCGGAAGGATGACACTTTGGTTCAGTTGTTTGTGGAGCATCTTCATACGAATGGTAAATGACATGATAAAAAGGAGTAGCAATTGTGATATGAGGCATCTTGGGTGCTTTTGCTCATTCAAACTTTGATGTACAATGTTTATAACTTGACATGATTTCTTTAAATTTGTAAAGTGACTCTTCGTGGAAACAGTTGGATCTCTGCTGCCGAAGTTAGTGAAGGGGTCTGGCATTGGGCATCTTTGAACAAGCCAATTTACCACTCCAGATGGTTCATCGGTCAACCGGACGATATAGAAAACTTGAATTGCGTCTATTTAGCCGTTAATGCAATGATGTATTGGAGGGACGCTAATTGCTCTGCATCCATGTACTTCATCTGCGAAGCTGAAAGTCAGCAAACTCGTCTCTACTAAAACATCAATTGTTAATTTTTATATTAAATTAATAAATGAGAGCCATTAAATTAACTTTGATAAAAAGAACTGTCGCGAGCGTCTTAATTTTATCTTCAATACTTTTCTTGATGGAATAGCTTTAAATACAATTCACAGTCCAAAATTTTATCATGGGAAACCGCATATTGAGTCGATCCGTGGTCGGTTTTACTTCACGAATTCTTCTGTGCCGTCATGAATTTCATGGTCATGATGGGATTTAAATATATGAGATCTGTACCATTCTTAAATAATATTTCTCACTTAAGATTGCTGGTTTTCTGAGCACAGAAAATTCTCATTTTCACATCGATCTGATGAACCTGTCCGACTAGTAACATTATCAAAACATTCATACATGTCCAGTTTAAAATTTTTGGACGCTCGGCATCAGAAAATATGTAAATTATGAGACATATTCTGCGCGTCCGAGTCCGGTTCAACATCAGGTTCAATATTTGAGTTGATGAACAATGCATGCACCCGCGCCACATATCAATCCAGCCCCCTCCATGTTAATTATTAAACGTAAGTATACGTAGCATTTCCTAAAGAACTTATCAATAAAGATCTTTCAATTGGTATTTTGATAGACACATTGTGTTGATAGCAATGTACAATGGACAGAGAATACGTGACCGAAAAGAAGTGCTATATGGCGGTTTATGCGCTATAAAAAGGGCGACTGTGACGAGAATCTCTCGTTATTCCAGTTTCGATAAGTGCAGCAAATGGAACAACCATAAAAATCCCTGTTAGGTAAGCTGTAGCCAAATATTAGACTAGACCATTGACAAAAAATGGTAACCGAAAAATGGGATTTTGATTGCCGTACCTGACATTTTGTTAGCTCTTCTTGTGAACAACGTGGGGAGTTTGAAACAGTAATTCATGTTGGATACAACTTCTCTGTTTCGGACAACCAGGTTGGAATGCATAATATTATGGAATTGAGCACAAATGGAGAAAATTGTTGGAATTGGGGCAATGAAATGCATCCAAACTGGTGAAGATAGAATTTGGTCACACCGAAAATTTTCTCCGATTTCTCCGAGACAATAAGGTTAATAAATTGTTTAATTTTTAATCGAGTACAATCGTTATTTCGTATTATCATAGCGAAAATTTATCTACTTCATACTTTGTACACTTTTTTGCGTTCATATATGAATTCTTGCCATTTATCTGCAATTCATCGTCTGCAAAATGTTGATCGTGCGTATGTAAACTATCAGCAGGTGGGTAAAAGCTCACATTAAAAATATTTTCACATTAAAATGCAAGCAGCAACAAATTTTTTCCCAAACTCAAAATACTTAATACTTTTAATATAAATTAACTCTTAAATATTCTTCTAGCATTTAAAATACTGAGCTAAAACGAAAATGAGAGTAAGAGAAAGGCCTAGGGAAGAGTGAGAATATAAAAGGGGATTTGCACCTGATCGCCCTTTATTGCGGTCACGGTGATCAATAGTACTATTCACAGGCCTGATAATCACAACGTATCCAGGTGGTGGTGTGAAGTGAGGACCGTGGTGTGCTGGAGTAGGTTTGGGTGTGGTGTTTGGCCGTCTGTTGGATTGCGTTGTCCTTGTCGGGATGACTGCATTCGGACCAGAGTTTCTCCTGATTTCATAGTCAACCCAGTCGGAGAAGTAGGCAACTTTTGTATATACACCCTGTAATTAAGTTTATCATACAAATTTTCATAAATAAAGAGTTTAATTACCTAATTAGTAAAAGCATTTATAATCTCACGGCAAGTTCAGGCCTGGCACATCCTAATCCAAATGAAACTATTCCACAGAGTGTCGCTCCTTTGTGGTAATCGTCACACATGAGTGGTCCACCTTAACGGGTAACACGTCAACAAATATTATCTTCACCTCAGTTTCAATATAGGTTTTTTTTACAAAAGCCAAGCTTCAAAGGAAGCTTTCTCAAATTATCATAGATTTGTTAGTTTAATAAATACGTAAAATCTACATCCATATGTCTTTGAGTGCTACCTGAATCTCCTGTAAAAAGCATAAACGAAACAATTATTAAACATCACAAACACGTGGAAGAATGTCTCAAGAAAAATTAACGATTTTCATATTTTACTGACCTTGGCATGCATCTGTAAATGTAAAAAATCATTGCAAATTTTTAGTAAACGAAATTAACCACAATTATGTGTAGGTACAAATGAACATTTTATTTACTCTACTAATTTGTAACATACCCTTTCCTCCTTCCTCCTCTCCTGCGCAAATCATAATATGAGGGACGAAATTTTTCCCGTATTGCTTTGTGCAAGTGATCGCTTCGACAAGTGGAACAGTGACCTTTCGTAGAACAGGAGATACCACTTGGAATGCCTCGTCTTCAGTTCCCCAACCAGCAACAGTTGCCATTCCTAAAGTAGTGCAAGCCACATTTAATAAGTCATTTAAAAATTAAAAGGAACAAAGCATGATGTTCATAGTTTCATGGCAAAAAATGCTTTTATACCGGTTCCAACATAATGAGTGGAAGGTACAGTGAATGGCTGAACGTAGTTGTCGTAGGCGAACGGTGGAGACACTTTCACCAAGCAAATATCGTTTTCAAAAGTGACTCTAGAAAACCATCAAACCCACATTAGAGATAATGTCTCATAAAACGTTTTCATATTTCTGTTTCGTTCTTGTGTACTCACGGGTTGTAATTGGGATGCCGAATCACGTTCATCGCACGGGATTTCTGTTCAGTTCCTTCATTCTGCTCAAGGTTGTGCTCGCCAGCCGTCACCATGAAATCAGGCTCGCTTGCGCAATGAGCTGCAGTGAGAACCCATTCGGGACTGATGATCGCACCTCCACAAAAGTGTCCTCCATTCCTTGAAAGACTAACGATGAAGGGGAATTCGTTGCGTGCTGTCTCAACCCCACCAATAATCCGGGTTTTATCGCTGGTGGTGTTCGATTGTGAGAATTTCGTCGAGTTGATGATATGATGAACTGAAAACCACGGAGAAACGTTCATAATTTCAATTTCTACGGAAGTTACCGTTGAAAATATGCGAAACTGAATTACCTAAATTTGGAAATCCTAAGCCTGCTGGTTGGTAGACTGTTGTATGATTATGATGAGTATGATTATGACTCCTCACAATTACGGAGAAAAATGCTAAGACGAGGAACACTTTTACGTTAGGCATAATGACAAATATGGCAGCTAATTGTGACCTCGTCCAGCAAAATTTTAAAGGCTTTTAATTACAATTAAATTTCTAAAATATGGTAGAAATCCGGTTCGCCGGCTGAATACTGGAAGCAAGGAACACTGATTTTCAAGCGAACCACAAATTTTATGAGATTTGCTTTGCTAAATTGTGGTGTAATTACATGTGAGAATAATTTCATCTCCCCTCATATATCATTTCAAAATGCTGATTACTGGGAGCATATCTTATCTGGAAATATGTTATCATTTTTTGCAACAAAAACTACGTTTACATGAGCAATGTAAAGGTATGATGAGTCAAGAGGGGATGTAGTAAAGCAGGCGTGATTCATTACCCAGGTCCCATTTTATGAAGCTAATAACGCCAAACAGCTCTCATTTCTGCTCAACGGCTTGTTCCCCGAAAATGAAGGTTGAATTGGAATAACGTACATTCATTCATTTTGTTACAGTTAAACATTACCATTAGTAATATTAGTATAGTCTGCCACTACATACATGCTCAACTTTATGTCGGAATGTATGTTAGTTTGAGTGAATCACGTAAGCAATGAATGACATGTTTCTCTTTGTTCATAGTTAGTTTGTTATCAATGTTTTACATCTCAACTGTACACTTTACCTCTTCGTCTCATTCTACATCAGTGCATACTTACATTTACCACAAATATATAGTTACATTGTCGTACATGCTGAATCTGTTTTGGTCCGTCCCATTCCGTTACGTTAATAAACGTCTGAATTATTTGTTCATTCAGAATTAAATTTCTCACTGCACTCTACACTGCATTGCTACGACCTACGAGCACGATCAACTATATAAACTAATTCGTATAGTATCTTAAGTTAGGCATATGTATATGCCACTTGCCATGCACAACGGCGGAAGTTCATCAAACAAATAAATCATTCAATACGGATGCATAAATTGTAAAATCCACAGCATATAGGTAAAATGCAATCCTCGCTTCATGTTAGGTTATGCACAGAGACTTGCTTAGTAAACTTTTGGACTAATTGATAGCATATAGATTAAACAAACAAAATATCGAAGGAAAATTAATATTTTATTGTGAGCACGGATATAACAAGATTTGAAATGAATGACTCACATAACGCGCTTGATACGTCATGCTTGGTCAACCTGTAATTAAGTTGTATGTTTTTTTCTAGTTGAGGAATCCAGAACCGACCCGCACCACGTGAAAAGGAAATGGGACTAGTATTGGGCAAAGTTTTTTCGTGGAGTGATCCCTTTCCCTTGGCAAACATATTCTACAGTATTTCCATCGTTTCTGACATTGGTTCATGAAAACGCTTACCTTTATGGTATTTTTGAATGACCACGTCACAGTCATATCGTCATATCACATCCATACCTTTACGCATGACATATAATGACATTTTTTGAATACAAACAGAACTTATCGAGAGAGAACGAGAACCTTAATTATTCTCGTTATAGAACAAACATCTCCGCACACTCCGCAGAGTTGTTATCGAAAACGCAGTAGATTGAAACCCACAAGAGGTTCAGTGCACCTGAAGGTGATGTCATAGTCGAGAGTTGGAAAGTTTTCCCGAGAAAATGGTGTTCGTTTGCTGTTTTCAATGTGAGCCTCGCCTCGCCACCTACTTCGTATCTATTTTATCATTTTTGGTACGCACAACGTATACAAATTATATTTTTATTCTACATGATTACAACATGAGACGCGTTCTCAATATCACTTTTAATAACTTAAACTGGTGCAAAGTGCAAATGCCCTTTATATTCCTGAGTACAGCACTGTGCATTGGAAGCATGCCTCGTGATAGCAATGAACGATGAGCACAGAATGGTGGCTGAGGAGAGTGGAATCAAATTGACGAGTAAGTTCTTCTCCATATTTGGTGTGTATGAAATGTATTCCACAATAATTGGCTCCAGTCCAAATTCTGAGTGGTGTCATTGTGTAAATTTACAGCCGTGCTAATCACCCAGATATACCTTATGATCAGCTCCATTTTCCTCTTTCTCGCAGCTTATTACGTATGCTTCCATTTTCCTGTGTTTGCTTATGGCCTTAATGTCACTAATTTTTTATTAATAAGCTTCTTCCCACCACCCCCTGCTTTCATTCAGATGAAAAAGTGGTACTGCCTTCCCTGGCTGATTGGGATGCCTTTCAATCTGCTAATATGCATGGCAGTCGTTATGCTCTCCTTTCTCCGTGTCATCAGCGAGTTTCAAATTGAGGAACTGGAGAAAGGGACTTTTGTTGTGTTGGGCATATTTGCAATGACTTACAGCATGTGGATTGTGCTCGTGTTTTTTTGGGAACTCCACTCAGAGTCCATTATTACAGTTGACTCACCTGGCAATCAAGGGGGAAAGTCTGCATTCACCTTGTATGACGACGATGACGATGAAGCAGGTGGAGAACAAGAATTGTTCCCGGACAAAGGGGGTCGTAAAAAGTCTAGCCGGAAAGGGGATAAGGCTCCGTTGCTTAATTCAAGGTTTGACTACGTCTACAAGTGAACTTAATTACATGTTTTAAGCTCTTGCGTACTACTGAATATTGCGTCTTTGAGTTAAATGGCATTTCAAAAGTGAATAAATGGTGTGATTTGTATCACTATGCAACTTTCTGCTCCACTCGGATAAATTCCAGTACGATTAATTCCAGAGAGAAAACTTGCTTCAAATTAATTCGGGTTTGTATTGTTTTGTACAGTTTGTTGATGTTCATCAGAATCTACAATCAATTACCGCATGACGCGCTCACATAGGGCGGTATTTAGATTAGTATTATTATGGAACAGGATCGTTTGGAAGTTGCAAAAGCGCTTGGCTTGCAATGCAAGCTATTCGCAACACTCCTCCTAGCGGCATTTTGTCTGATAAGCGTTCTCTTGATAACGGCGACTGGAACTGCAGCTCTTCCAAAAGATGGGAACGAAGCGGAATCATCAAGGGGCATTTACTACGGTAAATAAAATACATTGTGTAAATCGCTTTCAAACCTAATTCAGTAGGAGAAATCTATTAAATATAATCTTGCGTTGTATGGATTCTTTTACAAAATTTAAGCGCTCACCGTCTTCGCAATTGTGGCAGCCGTCTGTTCTGGATTTTTCGTTGCAGCAATTAAAACTGTAGCACAAAGAATAGCTAAGTTAACTTAATTTTTATGTCGCATTTTGAAAATTTACTTTTAGTCTTAATTTTGTTTCTGGCTCCAGCTTAACCCCTGGTTTGCTCTTCCTTTCTTTGTCCTGCACTGTGGACTTTTCTTCTACTGCCTTCTTTCATTAGTTGTTGGTTTGCTTAATTGAATTCAATTGAACATTTCTCCTGTAATGCTTTTTTATAATTTTATACTGTGCTCATGTGTGTCCTTGTTTGATTCCCACGTCCCAGTTAATTGGATTAAATCCAGCTTCCGCATGTGGAAGTTCTTTCGGCGGTTTTTCTTGTCATGTTATCTACTATCATGGAGCAAACGTTGTGTTCAACGCTATCCTATTGCTTCCCCTGCTTGGCATGGCATTCCCACCTGTCTACAAATTTTGCAACGAGTTGCGTCTCATTAGGGCGAGTCAAGTGGCACCTGGTGGACCTCCACCGTCCACATCATCGCCTGCTGTGACAGATTCCAAAGCGGAGCAAGCAGAACCAAGCAAAAGTAGTGAAGCTAATAAGTCTACTGCTGTAAACATGCCTCCCACAGCATATGCCTCTGTGGATGATAATGAATAACAGGATTAAAGTTTAGAATTTGAATTGACGATCTATAAAATAAACCGATGTGCAACTGCAAAACATATATAAGGGTACACCTGTACAGGATTTCACATTGTATGCTTCTGGTATCTGCAATAAAGATATAATAATAATAATATGTCTCCATAAACAGAAAACCGAACTTGGGTCATGTGCATTTTAGCATTGTGAGTCGAAATCACGAAGCATAAGCATGAGGTGAAAGTCACCATGCAACTAGTAAACTGTACCCTTCATCCGGAACCAATATAAGAGTAAATTGAGTCTGACTGAGCCATTGATCTGGATTTCAGCGGACTGAGCCTAGTGGTCATCATCATATGTACGTTAGGAATCTTTTGATGTGGTGAGCATAGTTATTCACAGCGACCTCCGATAAACTTCACAGTTGACAGGAACAATGTCCGTCGCTTTTCGACCTTCACATTCACATGCATCCACAAGAGATCCGACAAGGGATCCTCGAATTGCCCATGAACTAGCCAAAACTTGTCGTCCCTTGGCAATTATCGTCTGCATCGGCTTCGGGGTACTAGCCATTCTCTTGATCACCGCAATCTCAATATCTCCTCCAAACTTGAATCACTGTGGTGGTGGAGTTGCTCCAGGATTGGGAATGTCGCATCTTGCATTTTGGAGTACGGAAGGCGCATTTTTAACTGCCTCAATTAAGTCAATTATGAAAATTTCACAAATTGTTTAGCTAACATATTCTCGTTATGCCCCATTCTAGTTATTACAGGATGTTCATTCCTGACGGCAATATTTAGCGCGCTGTTTATCACAGCTACATACATTGTACGTAAGTAGCCCTAAATTAAAATTAAAATACAAGTTCTCCTGGTTTTATTTTACTTTTGACCTTTCGGTTAGCGCAACTTTTGGCTGGGCGTACCGTACCTCGTGATGCATCTCACTATCCTAGTATTTTGCGTCGTGATAGGTGTAGTAAGTCCCAAATAACCAATTCGCTACATTTCAGAGCAATATTTTAAGTGCCAATTTAAGCGATTTCTATTTTCGACTTAGCTCATTTGCGGATCAATCGAATCAAAGCATCCCCACCTTACTCCACTCGAAGCATTTGGTCATTTCATGATGTACGATAATGGGGCGTATACAATGTTCACTACGATTATGCTCGTGGGTCTCCTCTTTTTCTCCATCATGCCCGTTTATAAGTTTCTTAACGAGTGCCGACTTCTCCGAACCCATGAGCAGAGGGTTAGGCTTAGGTCAGAATTGCCAGTTCCAATCCCGAGGAGGCATTCAACAGCAAGATCTGAGTTATCTCAAGAGGATGAGGAACTAAGATTGCCGCAAAGTCTGCGCACAACTACACCTCCACCGGAAAAGCAGCATCGGAAATCTGTTAGTCCGAACCTTCTTTCCACTGAAGATATGAAGGTACCACGTCGAGCGTCTGGTCGGGATATTAAATAACTTAAGAAGTTTGTACTTTTTTATGTGCAATTTTACGATTCTGTTTTAAGCTTGTTTGTTACTTCTCCGTTTTACTATATCCGATTGCAATAAACAAGAAGTATTGTATAATCATCGTGAAAACATTAGTATGAAATCAGTATTGCAAAATCGTTCCAACATCTTTTTCTTTTACTTTGCTGGTACACATGTATTAGATTGCCCTGATGAGTTGCATAACACGATTTATTATGGTGTTTCATGAAATATGTGTTGCAACTGCAATCGACAAGGTTAAAAGAGCTATTTAATGATTCATTACATAATGGGCGTCACGACATCATCATCTGCTCCCGATATGAAGGTCAATTCAATCCTTTAAATAGGACTTTGAGCAGTGGCCCAAGTTTAGACAAACTTATCTCACTCATCCACTCAAATCCTCTGTGAACCGAGCTCTCGAACGATGGCGTACCTTATATCGATTATCCTCCCGCTGGTCGTGATTATCTCAGATGGAGTATATTCGCAACTCAGTTTCGACGGTACTTACCTTACACATTTAGCTCAATATTTATAATTATCGGTAGGAGTTAAACTTGAATTATAAAATTGTAATTTATAAAATTCCAGGAAACGACAATATTAGAACTGATGTCTCCACGAATCTTGGCCTTTCCCCTTGGGAGATGTACGTCATGAGTGATCTCATTTTCAAAGTGACTACGAAGCAGTGTCCCCAAGTAAGTCCGGAGGTACTGCAATCGCTCCAGGATATGATGTCCGACTCATTCAAACAAGCTCCAAGGCCCGACGTTCAAAACGACGAGTTTCTCCCAGCCTACAACAAACTGGTAAAATGTATGGATCACGTTCTGGAAAGTCGGAAAAAGGATGAGAATGAGAATTTGGTGACTTCTCCAAAGAGCAAACATCCAAAGGGTGAGGGTGCTCCTGATTCCGAGAGTTCAGAATGGGCAGCAATTGAAAAGCCAACTACTTCAACACCCAAGCCTTCCGAATCTGACCCGGATGGGCATAATTGGCTATGGGGCATGACAATCGACTTCAATAAATGGTTCAAAGATATTACCAGATCGAAGCGGGATGTGGAAGAGGAGAACGAAATGCTAGTCCGAGAGGCAGCGATGGAGGAGGAGAAGTATCGACGAGAAATGTTGCATAAGCGTGGCAAGGAAAATTTTGTTCACTTGTTTCATACAATGTCAGATATTGTTCGTAAATCCTGTCCAAAGATTCACCGACCTGACAAAACATTCGTTCGCAAGGCTCTTTTGGATATGACAAGTTGGGCCACTGTGGATGAGAGCGAGACAATTTCTGCGAATGCTCACTACTTCCGCAAGGAAAATTTGTTGCAATTGATTCGAGAATGTTACAAATCACAATAAATAAAATTTGCAGTAAACATTGAAACATTTATTGTTCTCTGGTTTAGTAGCATTGCACATCAAGTTCTATAGTTTTTTCTACGGTGTAGGAGCTTATTCATCACAAACTATTATTGTCCATCGGAATGTCGTCCTGCTCAAATTAACTAATCATTAATCAGTTTTTTACAATAAATAAAAGTATATTCGCACCATTCATATATATCTCATTTCATAAGTTTCATACTAAATGTGAACATATTTATAATTACGTTGAATGGCATTTCTTCTTGAGTACGGGCGGGCTCCCTCACTACATTCGCTATGCTATATCGTTTATAGTTATTGTTCGTTTTGAAGCAGAGATATTTGTGATCATGAAACAAAGCCACATTCCATAATCCACAACTTGTGAGCTTCCTGTGTATTGATTTGGCATAGTTCCGCCTGGTTCTATTAATCACTGCTTAGTTTACAACCCTTGAAATAAAATCCATGCACACAAAAGTGAACTAAACTAACATTAGATTTGAGATAAATGAAACTGAGCAATCAAAAGATTGATACTTAAATAATTCTGTTTTATACATGCTTTCGGAAGAAGCACCACTATACTCAGCGCACTTCATTTACTAATTTCGATTTCGGCTGCAACCGGGCTATTTGGTATTCCAGCTTTCTTTTTTCTCCACGCTTTTTAGCATCACGAACCAGTTCATAATTCATTGATTTACATTCGTGTTAACCTAGTCTAAATTATACTTTATTGTCACGAAAGGTAGTTAGGTATTTCTTAAAACTTTCTACGGTCAACGGTTCAACTACCAGAGTTCTTAAAACCATAGTCGAGTAGGTATCATGGGCATATAGGTCAGTGTCAGGAGCGTGGATCTTCCATCAAAATCGCAAATACTTTTCTTTGCATGAAGCAGTTTTAGTGACATCATTTTTTCTTAAAGCCGTTAGTTCTTGAAAGTGACTGGACTGGACACAATATATAAAGATGCAGGTGGCTCACAGAACCGAACCTGATAAAAATATGTAGAATATAAATGATCTACTAACTAAGTATATTTTTGTTCTAGACTTCAAGTAATATGTACTACGATATGGTTAATACGTTACAAAATCCTACACGAACTACAACTACCTTGTGCCGTGTCGTGTCCAATAAACTGACTGATTTCGTGCACGCACTAAATGTGCTTTGGAATGAGGTTATACTTTGTGTTAGTTTTTTTCTTCTGCAGTTGTCCTTCAAACGGCTTACATACGCACCACATACACGTTAACATTTTCTTTTCCTAAAATGACTTCATGGCCCACTTCATCAAACATTTTATCGTCGTCGGTTAGCCGTCTGTTCTCCACGAATTTCATCTACTTTTCCTTTATATTTTCAGTTCCAGTGAGTGTGAATATTAATTTATACTGATTTGTGCTCTAGTAAACCATAGACTTTGAATATCTATCCTCCTAAACGTCCATTTTGCTGACACGAAATGATTGGAAGTAGATAATAATATTTATTTTTTTACTCCCATCAGGAATTCGGCAACTCCAAAGAAGTACACCATTTGGGCAATGCCGAATAACGGAGCAATCACGATCATACGACATGCTGCTCCCTTCAAGAAGGCTTGAGGTCCCTCATTTTTCAGAATTTTTCTATTAAGCAACAAAAAGAGCAAATTTGCTTGTTTGGTTCGTATATCTACTTTGATTTTTGTGAGGTGTAAGCAAATTTGATGAAAACTTACACAAATGCGTCAGGGATGTTTTTGTAATTTGTTTCGCCAGCACCTTTCTTTAGCACCTGCAACCTTGTTTTAACTACGTCGAATGGATTAACAGCAGCGGCAGCTATAGATCCAGACGCACAACCACTGAGGAATGACCAATAAAATACAGCTTCGTCCGCATTTCCCGGCTAAGGAACAAAGGTTAAATAAAAGATGGTTTGCGTGTCCATGAAAAGCGTCTCATTATCAACTAAATATAATGTATCTTACCTTTCTGGGTCCAAATGAATTGAGAGTTGCAAACAAGGGGAAGTATATGACTGAAAAGGATACATCACGAAGCATTGTGGCAGCAGTACCCTTGTACAATCCAGTAATTCCTTTAGTTCTCAGTAACTCCATTGCAATACTAGTCGCAGATAATTTGGGGACAGCAGCTGTGGAAGCAGCTCCTCCAGGTTTTACAGTGACGGCCGCTTGTGCAGCTACTCTTCCGGCATCTTGTAACTGAATTTTTAGAAGTTCCATTGGAGTTGTGATTACTATCTGACAAAATCCAGCACATCCACCTGCAACCATCTGACGAGCAATTGGCAATTTCCCATCACGCGTTGTAAGATGATGACGGAAAAAATCGTTGGCTGCTAGTTTTATTGCTTTTTCTGGGGTTATCAGCAGAATATTCACAGCCGATCCTCTGTACATTCCAAAGTAACCTGTAAAGGCAAATTCAAAACACACTTAGAGACATGTTTTAGCATTTAGAACGTAATATGGACAAACTATAAACCAATAATTACCTTCAGATCTGTAGGTTTTGCGGAAACAGTCCACCCTGTGAATTTAGAAAATATATCGAACAATTACATACTCGTATTCTCGGTAATCGTTCTAAATTTTCCAACAATAAATTAAAACCGGCCTAGCACTTACATAGAGTTATACATCCGCTCGCCATTGGGACCAACTTGCTGATTTTGTAGCCTTGTTTTCACCAAATCCAGAGGAAATACACATGAGACACCAATGATTCCTGCAATGCCTCCATTGATTATTTTGGGAAGCAGGCTGAAATATCACAAAACAAAAAACTCATTAACTTTTCAATTAACGCAAACTTATGCTCAAATTTGAAATTACAATGATTAGAGCAGAAATTTATAAAACACATACAACATAATATCAATTACTGAACCAATTATCCTAAAGTAAATTAGGAAAGCGCAGAAAAAACGGAATAAAATCCTGCAACTCTGGATTCGGTGGATGTCTGGATTATGAACTGAATAAGGAGACCGTGCCTGATGAAGAATTTACGCAAGTAATGTTTTCCGAATTCGAAACTTACAAGGCTACGGAGGTGCATACTGTATTACAGGCTTGTAGCTGCCATCCACGTCATCATGCCATACCCATGTGCTTATAGTATTTCGAACAGATGTGTGTCAAAGTCTTTTCCGAGTCACTTTCGTACAGATTTGCAGATATATATCAGTTGCCGCATCGTCACCGGGATGCATATATCAGAACAGAGATGTGTGTATACTTATATTTATAAATGTATACGACATACGACAATGAATATCTACCTACAGCCATCTAAGCCGTCTGAGCTTTAATCTTTATCAAATAAATCTCCACATGTATGCTGCAGACTGAATGCAAACACAATTCCACAAGCACGTGCAAAAAATGCAATGATTATGCGAAATTGTGTTGCAGTCGAGTGATCATCCCGACTTTCGGAAAGAAATACAATATAAAATGAATCACTTCCATAATGTTCCATTGGTACATGTGATGTTGTGATTGCACTGATAGAGAAAATACACCAAGTACAAAGTCCAAAGGATTTCGTTTTGAATCCAATCCACTTGCATTTCGAACGACTAAAAATAACTACAAAGGCTTTTCTAGCATACCGACATGAATGCAACTACTCAAAACAGGTCATCGGGTCTCGTGAAAAAAGTAGAGCACGACATGATCAGACAATACAAAATACTAGAATGAATCACGGGATATCTCCCGGAATTTAAAGATATCTTTTCAGTTAAGATATTCTCGCCTATCGCCTTTCCCAACATTTTCCGCACCAAATACTTCGCTACAAGTGACAAGACTAGCTCCCGAACAACAGACAAAACACAAATGTCCTTCAACTTTTTACAGCCTTCACTATATCAAAATTAACCTAAAGAAGCTAAATAAAAGAATTCCCCGGTTCAGTGACACTGTTTCATGCAAAAAAATATACACATTCCGGCTTTATACGCCACAATATTGAACCTAATCAACTCAATACTCAAGTTCAGGGAATAAGCCCAAATTTATTAAAAAGTGGAAATTTGACATACGCAAAATCTTTCTTTGGAGTGGACATTTTTGTGATCCTTGTAGACAGTAAATGGGACACTTGAAGGTACCTCGATGCTCACTTCAGGAATAAAGGTGTGGCTCACTTAAATCCCGAATTCACACTATAGCGTACTCAAAAACCTGCCATAATAAAATAGTTCATTATGTACATACGACCACATAATGTGCATAAGTTACTTAATGTGCGGGTATATATAATAAATTTCTTTTATAAATTACAATCTTACCGATTTATAAGCAATAGGTATTCCGACAGTCACTAGTTCACACCTAACTTTAAACCCACCAAGTTTTTAAATGTGAAACGATTCCAAGTTCAGTCTTCACAAATTTATATTCATGACATTCTGGTAAATGGATGGCCAATCTGCAAAAAGATGATATGTCTTTGCTGGAGAAGAGGAGAGCTTTGGGTTTGGTTGGAGTGAATTACGAGAAGATCATTTGTGCTAAGTGCAGCCAATATGTGGAAA
>JAQFZW010002794.1:0-15440 GCA_034687055.1 Heteromurus nitidus | reverse complement strand
ATAAACGACTGTAATGATATGAAACTCAGTCTTAATGCTCGAACTGAAAGACGGCACATAAGTATTATGAACAACTCTTGTCGCGTTCTTTTATTGCTAACGAAAGATTGGGCAATTCACCATTAAATCCAGTGGCATTCCACACAACCAATAATGTAGTACCTCCTCCACGATGACGAATATATATAACCAAGTAAAATGTGTGTGTATTGATGTATTTTCATTGTGCCGAGTTGCGCTTCTTTAACTATCCAAACAAATAAAGTAGCGTTTGGAAATGTGAGCGGGGGATAATAGAACAATAAAACTGCATGATAGTGCAGATTGCAATTTGGAGTTGTTGTGTGTCCCACGTCTATTTTCTTAACAGTTTCCCATCTCCCTCCCATCAAGATAGAGTTTTTATAAAAACGAGATTCTCTCTCTGCCCAATCAAGAGTCATTTTTTCTTCTTCTTCTTTCGGGGAAAAGTATATTTATTTGCGAACAAAAATGCGTTAAGTGTGTTTATGGAAGGTTAGATAGATAATGAAAAAAGCTGTCGATCCTCAATGTCCTCCCATATTTGTAGATGTGTAGATACGCAATATAGAGAAAACATAATACCAGTTGATAAAACGAACAACTGTTCTTTCCACAGTTTCAAATATTTATGCTCTTAATGGTAACGACCATGCAATACATAATGTTGTCTCTCAGTTTTAAAAGATATATTTCGTCAAAGAGGATAATGATTTGTACAAGAAATTACTGGTGTAGAAGAGCCGCAGATTTTGACAGATGACTCATTGTCAGAGTCATGCCATACGCGATGTTGTATGTATCTGGTGAAAAAAAGCAAATATGATTTCATTGCCATCTTTGTCAGCGTCACGCACACACACACAAATCTCTCCTGTCCTAACTCAGGATACAGACTTATATACTTGCATTATGCTGAAAAGCACTCTGGTTTCGTACTTGGCGTATTTTCTCTAACCTAAAAGTGTTATACATCAAAACTGTTTTACTTTTTCTGCGTTCCAATTATCCCTCCATTCACCATCCATCCATCCAACAACACGAACAACTGACAACTCTAACCCGTATCTAGGCACAAACTGAGGGTTACAGACATATTACTCTGTTTTTTTATATTGAATATTTATCATTGAATAGAGAATTTGAAAGAAGAAATATAAAAAAGATGAAAAAAGTGTGTATATGGCAAAGACGAAATAAATAACACATTGCTAAACTAAAAGGAACATGAGCGTCGTCTCAATGAGAGTTGCTCTCTCTCTCTCTCTCCTGTTGTTGCTCCATTATTACATGCGTAACACAGATAAAAAATAAAATTGTGCATTCTCTTCCCAACGCATATAACCTATACACCTATGCATAACTAATAGGAAAAACGTTACATCTTTTTACTCCTTCACAAATGAAATGTGTAACACATCGAACACCGTTAGCAATCACATAATATGCGCTGTAGGTATATAGAGGCATCTACATTTTACATTTTTATGACGATATATGTTGTTCGCCTTTTTCCTATAGAGTTCTATATAGTCCTCTTGTACTCTACAATCACGTCACTGATGAAATGATGTTTTTCTTGTATTTGCAAGCGAGCGAGTGAGTGCAATATGGGAATATGTGCGCATGCATATTATTTACCTGCAACACCATGAGCACCATCATCATCAACACAGCTCTCGTATCCTGAATCACGATGATGTATGTGAAGGCAACATGAATATAGGAATATAATAATATATAAACTGAAGCTGTACGTGTGCATTTGGGATTTATATGTAGATTTTTTTGCGAAAGACGATAGAGTATAGATGATAGAAGGAAACCACTCTTGAAAACAGAGATGCAATCAAGCAGACATAGCAACATGGTGAGTGTGTGAGATCACTACTCGCTCCTCAACAACTTGTTGCGTGCATGCTCCTCATATCGAGAGAGAGAGAGAGAGAGGAAAAAACATTCTTTTAGAAGTTACACAGCCACAAGTAAAGGAGAAACAGAAGAGGAGGAGGAGGCCTAACTGCATAATAAACTGAATATTAACACAGATGACATAAGATATCGATATTACGTTTGCCACGGTGCGGATTCACAGTTTTTGGTAAGTGGATAGAAAAATGCAAAAGGGATGAGATTTATTTTATTTTCTACGTGTGCTTATGTGTTTCCGTGCAATGAACAAGTCCACATTCACTTCTTCTTCTTCTTCTTCTTCTTCTAGCCTTCTTCTTTTATAACCATATGCCAATGCAGATTGTATGTAATATGTGACTTTTTTCGTTTTTTTAACAGCTTTGCGGTTCCCTCTTTTTCGTCTTAAGTATATTTTTGTGATTCCTCTCCTGTAGTCCTCTGTACTTTCTTGTTACGAGACTATTGTTCATGTACAAGAAACGAAATAGGCAACTCAAAAGTACAATGATTTTTTTGCGACTTGTTTCCAAATCACACTCTCGCGAACACAATATTGTCACAGCGGCGCAACCTGCTTGAATTCCTCTCTCTCTCTCTCTCTCCAACAATGCATTGTCAGCGGAGTTGGTTTGGTACGCTTGTAAGTTTACGATTTTCGTGGATGATGATGAACTCAAACTCTTAAAAGCAGGTAGTATAGATAAGTATATGCAATATACCTTTGGTTACATTCTCCAAGTCGCAACAACGCAACACTCAATATCTTTTTGCTAGCAGTACAATGCTACAACGCTCTCAAGTGATTATCCCTTTCTTTTGTCGTTTCTGTGCCAAAGTGGATGGCAACAGCAATGAAATGAAGGAGAATTACGATAAGATTGAATGTCATAATGGTTGGATAATGACGGTAGTAGTTATTTAATTTAAAGCGCATTTCGAAATGAAGTAGGACACTCCTTGATTTTGGATTCACGCAGGTTGCTTCTTTCCCCCTCTCTCACCGCGTCCTAGTCGTCGTCATCTCACTAATATTCACTCAAATTCTCCCATTTTTCTCTACACATGCACGCATTTACTCACGAGATTATGCACCACACTCATCAATAACTTAGGCATGGTTGCTCATCAACAAATGAAATGAATTTGTAATAATATGTTCCCCCTCTGGAATAATGAAATAACCTCAATGCTCATTCCTCAAATTGTTTTTTCGTTCAGTAAAATATTCAAAAAAAATTGTGATTGCGGTGATACTCATATTTAGAAAAGTGCCAATATTATTACTTTCCAAAAAAGGGAGTCGTAAGATGGACTCTCAAGTATTTTTATTGTTTATTACAATAATTTTCATTTCAGCGTTGGAGAACGGAGCAGAATAAAAAGTGAAGCTGACTGAAGAGAGTCTAGATAACACGGCATCAATTCACTTATTGTACTTATCATTACGTACATACATATTCGATAGAGCACATTTAATTGTGCCATTATATTGGAATCACTTCTTCGTAAAAGAAACTCAACTCAACATCATCATCGCATCATCCAAATACCTTTCCCACACCGTCGTCATCGTCGTCGCCATCATGATCGTCCCATTCTCGCGCAAAAGGGAAGTAACCCTCGAATGTGTAAACCTTGTGCAGAAAAATGATACAATCGATCTCTCGTATCATGTACTCCCATAAATCTTTCACACCTTTGTCGATTGGTTGTGCGATATTGTACAGTCAAAGTTCCTAATATCAAAAAGGGCCACGACGGAACACGAAAATGAAAACACTTGAGGTTTTTATAAATAGAATTTTTTCCCTTCTTGATACGAGCAAAGGTACATGCCAAGCCAAACTATATCACACATATCAGGATTAGTGATAGTTTATGGCCAATATATGGAGTCACAAGACGAAAATTGTAACAAAAACGCATCTTCATCCTTCGTCATGAAATGAACTCATGATAATCGTGCCATTGGGAAAGTGCGTTCATTTCGTCGACGACGACGGCGAGTTTTTTTCCTTCTCTCTCTCGAAATATCAGCGGAAGACTCACGGTGCAAAAAAGAGGATCACACGAGAGAGAGAGAGAACAGAAGGGAGAGCTATTAGTATCCTCATCTTATCGTCGTGTCTTCTTAAAAATAAACAATAAAGTCGTCGTGTGCTCAGCCCTCACTTGCCAATTGTGTATCCGCTCGAGAAAATTCCTTCTGGGAGAGAGAGAGAGAAGAGAGGTGATAGGGAATTAAAATTTAAATACTTATTCATTCAGCGGATGTATGGTGAACACACGCAAAATTGATGCATTTCATTGTTTCATCCCCGTAAAAAATGGGAGATCTTGAGGGGAGCAATAACAATTCCACCTTAATAAGAATAATAATACAAAGCCTCAAAGAGCGCAATGCAAAAAAGCCCTGCTAAAAATAGTTATTTTTTGAATATTACATCTTTACATCCCTTCACAAGGAACATATATATGTCAACGTAGGTAGAGTAGAGCTTTATACTCAATCCGATATTTATCATTTTGGATATTTGATGTAAAGTAGTGCGTGTCATGTAAAAGCCACACTGTGATTCAATTTTTTTCCTTCAAAAAACCCGTGTACTTTTTAGTGCTTCATTAGGAAGACGGCCATTTTCATTTGTGTTTGCATTAACTAGTACTTTACCACACACACAAGAGAAGAAGTATGTATCCTCTTTGCCTCTCTTCATACGATTTTTTTCTCTCTCTCTCCCTCTCGTCTGCATTTTACAGTTATCTCGTTGAGAACACTGCTTGTTCGCATATATCGCTTTTGGCGAAAGCAATAATGCAATGCAACTCATCGTGATGTGATATGACGTGGACGTGATATTATGATGTGATGGATACAAAAAAGTGGCCAAGTAATATTTTTCCTTCATAGCCTGAGGCAATTTTTTTCATAAAATGTTACGTTATACATGCATAAAAATACGGGGGAACATCATGCAAACTCAGACAACAGAGTGCCAGACCAAAATCCCTGTGCTTTACATTTAATGCATTCCTCTGAATCCACCATCATCACATTTATGAGATTGAAGAGAAGTTCTTTCTGGGTCTTGTCAGAAGAGCGTAACCTGAACTCTCCAACTCCAATAAAGCCCGAGCAGGAAACGCAAACTCAGTCAGTAAGAAGAGAGCTTTTTTTCGTAATAATATGTGGATTTTTATTTTCTTCATGAGAATTCCATTTACTGGGACAAAAATGACGGTAATTGAGTTTCGGTGAGAGAAGTTGTGCAAGTTTTAAAGGAGCGACCCCGAGAGAGAAGTTTTGTAATAATAATGGCAGGGATATTATGCTGCCCACTACCACACATTAATAATTATCCATTACGACTTATTTCGTATTATTACTTGAATTTCTCATAATGTTCTCTATCCTTAACAGTAAATGAATAATATTGAGTAAAGTATAGGGTAGCATCCTGCTCACGTAATCGTTTTCAGCGAATCACTCATTCACCAAACCAATAACCCCATCAGTAAGAATTAATTTCTACTTACATAAATTCACTATTTACTCGTTACGAGAATTGAAAATCGCATCATCAAGCGACACCATGCATACACAAATATATACGTATCCATTTTTGTGAGCTCTATTCTGTTACCACTTACCAGCATTTTAATAATTTCGCTGGCATCTTTGCATTGATTTGATTGCTCTCACGTTTTGGTATAATTACATGTGTGGTGGTGGTGAGGTTGAATGTTTGTGTATTCAGGATGCAAAGCAGGTTTACGTTGTGGTAAAATCAGAGAAGACTTAAATTGCCTAATCACTGGTCAATGCCAGAAGAAAAGTTTATTGTGAGACCAAAGAGCTTCTAGTATTCACAAGAAGCGCCGTTCATAATATCAAGTACATCATGCCTTGTGAACCGGAAGCACAAAATAATTAATAAAAATCAGCCATATGGCCTTCAGTCTGGAAACACAATTAGAGTTATATGATTTGTGAGATATCGTCACACAAAACAGCGTTTCAGCTAATTGTCAACACTAATCTCATCTAATCATAAGATTTAAGCATTTCCATGCAACCCTTTTTTTCTCATTTGATTTGAGAATATGTGTGACGAAACTCGACTCGAAGGCAAGGTCGCTCGCTCGTCTTGCAACAGTAATGGATTTCGTCGTAAAGTTAAAGTTGTGTTGTAGATAAACAAGGCACATAACTTAATATTTTCTGCTTCCGTACAAAACATATACGCTTGACACATGTGCGCAAATATATATAAATATGCACGTTCAAATTAAAAGGACTTTTGTAAGCTTTTATCACACACAAAAATTATGCTCATTTCCATTGCTAAACAAAACCTTTACCGTTACCACAAAAAAGCAAACTTGTTATCACAAGTATATCAGTTTTTTTACACACACACAATCAGTCACCAGAACGCGCACAGCCAAGCCAACCACATTTCTGGTGGCCGATGTGTGAAGATAAGAGGTTCAATTTTTGTTTGTGTTTTTGTTTATTAAATAACTCATTGTGTATCTCCAATGAAAGCACGTGTTAAAATGAAGTTTTCTCTTCTGCACAAACCTCCTCTTTATTACAGCGAGAAAAAAAATAGTTGAGGGGTAGCCGCACTAATGCAACATCCCTATTATCAGGGATTATAGCTTATATTTTCTTGTAGGCAAACAGATTGACCAGCGAAGCGGAATCAGAATGGTGGTACTCATTTAATAAGAGAAGTTAATGAATGAGCAGATATATATTTTCTTGACTACTACATTGTTACTCAAAGTAAATGTCCCTCAACGCACAAACAAGCAAAACTTAATTTTTATTTTAGAAATTTTACTCTCGCATAAGTATGCACATAGTGCCTTTTAGACGCTCAAAAACATGACAACTCGCAGAAGGATACATGCAAGCATGCGTGGAAAAAAGGGAGTTTAAGCGAAAATGTGAAACTGAAACTATTTTTTTGAAATGTTTGATTTATTGAAAATAGTAGAAAGGACGAGCAAACAAGAGCAAAAAAATAAGTCTGACTGTTCTGCTCTGCGCAACTGTTTAAACAGAGGAAGGAAAATATATCTAAGAATAGAAATAGGAGGGGACAATCACAGGAATATCAGAGTTATGCGAAATAGTTATTATGTTACATGTTTACAAAAGAGAGAGAGAGATGGTTCATGAGATTAGGGAAAACAAGCTTCTTTAACATTCCATTTAATTTTTACTCATTCTACGTGTCAGATTATCAAATGTGAATCGAGCAATGACTTAGTTGGTAGGCGAGCAAGTAACATTGGAAAATGTGTATATTTGCTTTAGTTAATGTTCATTTAATTAATGACTCGTCATTTAATTTCCCCTTCGTACACAAAAGCAGCGCCTCAATATAATACACTGAAAAATAACAATGGTTGGAATTGACAACAAAAAAAGGATAGTTGTAAATAAACGTCATAATGAATCGAAATTGATTCAATTCAACCGGAAGTCGTAAATGCAGCAAACTACGTCAACTGTGTAACTTGAGTCCTAGTCTGAAAACATGATGAATTCAAGCATAAAAAACACATCAAACAAAGTAGCCGCTCAGCTCACTACTCTCATCTCTCTGCCGTTGTCGTTGTCTTTTGTCTGTCGTCGTAACCTTGTACAATAATTTTCTCGATAAGATCTATCTGACGAAGAAAACATGCTATTATGATGGGTGAAGTTACAAAAGCATAGTGAACCAGAGAGGTTTATTTTTTTCTGTGGCGTGTCGTCATTTCACTGAATTGTACGCAATTAGTGGTTTCGCTAAGTATGCTCTTTTTTCATTCTCAAATTGATTCAAATCTGCACGTTTAATCAGTAATCCCTTCTCCAGTGTCAGATAAACTTATTGACGAGTGTCTGTATAGTAATTCTGTGTAAATAAAAGGTGAGGGTCAAGAGCGAGGAGAGAGAGAGGGGCTCTATACTCTGTTTCATTACTGACTGCAGGCATACACGTACACTGCTGAAGGATACAAATATTGAATGGAAAATTGAAAACAGAGGAAATGTTGTGCAGCACAGGAATGAATGTCGAATGGTGCTGCATGATATGTCAATTTGGGCTTCATTTGTAACTTTCAACTTCAACTTGGGACAAATTGGTGGAAATTGGCAGGTTTATCGCAGATATTCTTATCTACTTACGAAGCCTTTTCATTTCAATATATTTTCAAAAGCAAAGGGGAAAATTCCAAAGGCAAAATATATGTACGCTCACGGCGTAGTCATATTCGTATATCACGGAAGTTTTGTTTTTGTACAACATGAATACTCTCAATTAAATCCAAATTTTTTCATAAACATCTGATGAACAGTAGCACGAATATGAGCTAATGGCATAATCAATGACACATTGGAAATCTCCAGTAAGCCAGTCTCATTAAGTCAGGAGCGTGATCTTCCATTTTAAAGCCACTGTCGTATGACTCAAATGAAGATCACGTTGTTCCCTAGTTTGTGGGTTTACTCCATTACTCCACAGAGATTAGTGTCTCATTACTTGTGTGTCTCAGAACGAAAACAGATATTTATTTTTTGAACAATGAACGTGATCCTCGTACCAATGAATATTATTTCCAATTTGTAATGAGGATGCAATATTGTTTCATGGTGGAAGCGGCATGCATGCATGAAGTCATATGGCAAGAAAGAAAGAAACCAGCTGAAACTAAAACATTTTGACATGCTTCCGCCCTCCCACTCAATCCAGTGATCCAGTCCACAACAAAGTAATCATCACTGAATCGAACTAGCTCACCACTCTGGAGACTGGAGAAAAGAGTGTGTTGAAAACAACTCGGTCACGTTGACTTCAAATGTATTCAAGAGCATTGAGCATTCAGTCATATAATAGCAGTGGATTTGTATTCGCACACTTTTAATTCAATCAATGAATGCAAAGGCATGCCGCAACAAATAGAATAAAACTTCTCGAGTGTTGTTTTCAGTTTCGTGCTCCTGCCCTAATTTTTATTCTCGTCGACACAAACCCCACTTTCAATGTTTTCTCCCATTCATCAACAACTGGCGTGATTTCAAGGTGCTTCACACACACCTCTCTTCCACCAACATCCTCTCTTCTAAAACAAATTGTCTGCATGTGCTTGTGTGTGCATCTCCGCACATTTTCTTTCTTTCCATTCTTCTCTTCTGACTCTGACTGTATCAGTTTTATTCTATATATTTTTTTATCCTCAGACGTGTGCTCATAGTGATAATTGAGGTGACCGTAATATGCGTGCACACAACCCACCACTCCAAACCGTTGACACCGACAAAAATATCGTTTGGAGGGCAGACAGGATTATTTTTTGTGTATAGATGTAGCGTTTTTTTGCAATTTGCCAGGTTTCATTTAGCATTGTCATACTTTTTTTCTACTCTTTGCTATTTACACTGTTTTATTTCCACTATCGTTGTGTGTGCACGCACGCACCTATCAAAACAGTTAATCAGCATAAAACGCCCCCTTGCAAAAAAATAATAATAAATTTATCTCTGATTTTTCTTTATCTTGCCATGATTTGAGACAATGAGGTGTCAATATCATATAATTTTCTTTTAGCTGTAAAAATCATTTTCAATCAGGCTATCGGGCAGCATAAATAGCGACAACTTTGATAATCAACTCGAATATAATATATAGATCATCCACACTCAACCCTACTTTATTGAGGACATGCTGTTGGGAATTGCGACCAAAGTCGCCAAAAAAATATTTTGTTTGCCATGTTCGACCTGAGGCGAGTGTATGTAATGCACAGGAGGATACTTTTTTCTATCTCTCTCCCTTTCATCATATAAAAATCCCCATGTCAGAATCGATTCTCTTATCGTCTCTCTGTAGTACTGAGAAATCTCTCTCTCTCTCTCCCTCTCTGTGAGTAACATAACTGCTTCACAAGGTAATATCTAATATCCAATAAAATATCCTCGCTTATACAGTTGAAACCAATAATCTCCCATTCTGATCAACGACTTCGCATGACTCTCAGCCTCAGCACAGAAAAAAATACACTCGAGAGCATGTTGTGGGATGTTGACTTGTTGAAAGGGATGATTCCTTCTCTAATGTAAATTAGATGGATTCTCAATCAGAGTCAAGTTAACCAATTTTTATGTCTCGCTGAGATGCGAGAGTCCAAAGGATTTTAAAAACCGCAGCGTGTGTGGAGAGTGGAACACATTCAAACACAATTTATGACGTATGTGACCGCGTATTAGAAGCTCATCGTGGGACGTATTTATACCCGTTTGCTCCACAACATGAAGCTCTTTTAAATAAAACAAAAACCAACTTTGGTGCTAAAACACTTTGATTATTGTGTAACAAAATAAGCTCAAGTTGTATACACAATTGTAACAAGCTACACGACCCGCATCATTTTTTATAGGCAAAAAAATATGGAAAAAATTAGGAGATTGTTGAAAGCACCGTTGTACAAATGTTAACGAGAATCGTAAAGCATTGAAATATGATGACATGGTGGCATAGCACATAAAAAAAACTTGAGTGTGTAGATCATGAGCATCACCCCAAACGTGGATTTTCCCCCTCTCCTTTCTTCATTAATGTAAAATGCTATTTTCATCACCCAAATACTCATCAAAGCAAATAAAATGCGTCGTAACAGAAAACGGAGCGCGTAAGTTGCAGACGAAAGAAACTATTAAAATATGTGCTCATATACATATGATGTGTAGGTATGTATGAAGAAGAAGCGAAGGAGTTTGAAAAAAAAACATAAGATTAATAACATCAGATAGAAAAAGTTATGAAGTGCACTGTTTCCTCTCCACATATATTATCATTCACAGTGAGTTAGTAGTGGAATGAAGATGAAAAATATAATTGTTAGAGAGAGAGAGAGAGATACACACACATTTTTGCGGTGTTATGGTACACAATGCAGAGGATGAGTTGAGTGAATTCCTTCACAAAGGAGAGAAAAAATCATAATAACAACAGATCAGCGAAGAAATACGCTTGAAATTTTTGTGGCTCTCTTCATTCTTCGTCTCGCGCATTTATATTGAAGCCGAGGATGAAACTCTGAATTATGCTGCATCCCTCATCCTCATCTCTTTTCTCTTGTATAAACTAATTGCTGAATCAGTCTATTAGACATCACCAGAGATCTTCAGTCAGAGCTTCTCAAGCATCCTTTATTCTCTCCCTCTCTCTCTCGGAGTAAAAGAGATTTTTGCGCACACAACAACGCCTTCCCTCTATTTTCATTTAAGAAAAGAATATATATTGATATATATTTATATGAGGATATGTGTGCAGTTTTGTGCTCAGATATCAGAACATATCATATCAGCTCATCATTTCATTTCAATTGAAAAGACGGAGAAGAATATGTGGGCCTCTGGCGCACATTGAAAAAAAATTGTTGAATTCATGTTTCCCCTATTCGTCTCCGTCGTGATTAAAAGGGATGATAGGTTTTTGCTAAGTTTGCAAAAGGGAGAGATAGAAAAAAAGCGCCACACCTTACGCATCTTTCCTCCTTCATCCATTTTTATCATTACCAGTGGAAATACATATAAAAAAGGGATTTTAGTCACTTCTCATCGTGACACTAAAGCCACAATAAGTTGTTCCTCTCTCAGTGCTCTCATGAGAAATGACAAAAGGTTGAACAAAAAACACCCTTTTTCTACATATACAGAACCATTTATAATCAATGAACTAGGGACGAGGGCATCCACACAACAACAACATCAAAACTGCACACACACATGCTAAACTTTTGAGAGGAGTAAATTCTAATTCCTTCTTTTGCGGTTCGTGATCAACTAAAAGAAACCTACAACGGAACAACACCACGACAACAGTGAACAGATAGATGTGCCGCTTTCCTACCACAAGCACCATATTTTGTCTACCTCTTCACCTCAAGAATATTGGAAGGCAAGAGAGGAATTAAGCATAATATTAAAGTCTGTCATGTCATACTGTTTTCATTCATCCTCTCTTCGAGAGTGGAGGAACGACGAGACTAGAGCGAAAAAAGAGGAGACGTTCACAAGTATTTACCATAATTGTTTTTGTGTTTATGTGCTCGCTTAATTTGATTACATGCTATAACAGATCGTACACATTTCAATAATAGACACAGTTTTTTTAGCTAAATGGCATCTAGTAAATATTGGCAAAAGGGAAGAATATGCCTAGAACAAAGTTGCATTGAGGAGTCTCAACTTAATGGAACGTGAAATTAGGGCTGAATACTTTCTAAAAATTCCCATCTATCCCCTCTCTCTCTCTCCCTCTTCGCGAAAATTCACTAAACTATTGATTAAAAAGGGATTCGGACGATTGCTTTAATTCGTTGGAATCATGAACCATTTCAGCCACTTGACAATGATGATGTGGAGGATGTGTGGATGATGATGATGATGACTATTTCTAACATCTTTAAGACTCAAATTCGATTCACATTTCTCTAGTTTAGTTTAACAATAGTCAACATATGTACTATATGAGGATTTGAAAAGGGATGACTTGAAAATTGTCTCCACACACCAATCTCCCAAACATGCCGCTCCACACACATTCAATACTACCACCACACATCAGCCCCGTGTGATACGTTTCACCTTCAATCCTGTACAGTCATCATTCGTGAACGGGAGATAATGTGAGGAGAGAAGGAAAAAAAAGCTTTTTCCACTGCTTGCACAATCTGTGGAGAGACAAGTTGTGAATCCTCTCATCATCAACACCGATTGTGTGTGTTGACACATCATAATTTATGCCACTTTGCTTATCAACAATGGTCATCCTTAGAAAAATATGGCGAAAAATATGGGCCTGTTACTAAATTACCGACGACCTAGCGCACACCGCAAAATAAAAGCGACATAAGCTGACGCTGAAGAATAAGGTAACGCTGTAAAAAAATGATTTGAGAGGAGTGCACAACTCCGTTATTGTGCGTTTCGTCTGTCATTTTTTTCTGCATTTTGTCGCCTTTATTGTGACAGCTTCTCGTCTCACTATCAGCCTTAAACTGGTAATTTGCTGACAATGATGGAAATGATGAGAGCCGAATTTAACGCAAAATACAAACCTTCGAAAATCAAGGGTTATTTCTAACTCTAGCCTTGTTATCATATCATATAGTTTGCCCTTTTCTTGTTCTGCTGCTGTCCAGTCCAGTTATATTTTCCTTGAAGTAGGTGAATGTTTACATGTGCACAGAGAGGATGCACAAAAAAATGAGGACTCGACTTGTGATTGGAAGTGAGTGCAAATTAGAAAGAGCAAACTCATCTCGTGCTCAAGAAATCGTTGTCAATCTGTTTGCATTATCATCCCCTTGTTTTTTGTTCCCCTCCAACACTCAACTCATTTGCATCAATCCACGTCAATTTGATAAAATCAGAGCTTATGAAAATTTATCGCAAGGGAATCGACAAAAATCGGCACAAATTGATACACGAATTCTCACTTAGTTTACATCAAAAAGGTGAAGAAAAAAAGGTATATACTCCTCTCGGTCTCGTGTTCGCCTGTGTTGCTCCTCCAACTCTGATTTAATTCGGAAAAATGTATGATGAGCGTGTGTCAGAGTAAATCCAATCACGATGCCAAAACTAACGATGTGGTTGCATCAGTGGCACACTCAACTCGATCCTAACAATCTCTCTGCGGTACTTTTTTTTGCACAGAACACAAGAATTGTGAGTGAAGAAACCATAAAGCCTATTTACCACGAGAATACCCAATATTTCCAAATTAGTTCTAATGAAACTGCACTATTTCAGCTAGACTGCAGCTGGCAGAACTAGCTAACAGTGAAGAAGTAGTAGAAAAAAATAGTTGTAGCAGATCCAGAAAGACTAGCAAAAACTGGGTGATGCTAATGTGCTTGAATTCTTTTCTTCTCAATTTTACTCTTTTCTCTCTCTCTTCTTCTTGCTTCTTCTACCTTCACACACTTCATTGCTCACATTTATTTCTTCCTTTCTCAATACGATTCAGGCTGAAGTGGCACTCTGATATTATGTGCATTACACATATTGCATACCTTCCGCACTCTATTCGGTATTGATACCGTTGTTGTGGAATGAAAGCACTAATTTGTCAGTTTCAACATGACGAACTACCCTTGCATTAAAGTAATCCTTGAAAGTGTAAATAGTGTACTTTCCACTCGTTCCGACTCATTTACATTCCCATATACCGAGTAATAATCAAAAGAAAAATGACTAGTTCTACGGTACGTAACTACTAGAGATGTTAAGATGCTTCCTTAAAACATGTTTCTAGCCCCGATGATGAAGATTGCATTATTGCAGAGGCGCGTCAAGTACGAGATGAAAATATTGGGCGATTCGTCCAAAAAAATCAAAATAACCACTTAAGTCTTACTTCCTCAAACACAATGATGGCAATCAAAGTCAAACCACAATTCCAATTCAAAGAACTAGTTTGATATGACAGAGAATGGAGGAGTTGAGGAAAAACTATATGATCAGAAGAAGAGAACTGGACTCACCGAAGAAAAGTTGAACCTTCTTGAAGGAGTGCGTGATGCCGAACAAGATATCGTAATGTATCCTCTACTCTTACATATTTCTGCCGAACTCCTTGGCAAAAAAAGATGAACTCAGTGGAAAATCTCTTTTGTCACTATTGTCAACCTAAGCCGAAGGAAGAAGTTTTATAAGTCATCTAAATCTAGTGAGAAATGTGTATCATGTATTTTCTATCCTTTTCTCAATGACTCTATTTTCCTCGCATTGTGAATTTGAGAGGAGAGAGATATTATGCGTGTATGTGTGTGCAATATTATTACTCCTTCTCTCACAATAACTCTCTAATTTGCGCGTGCAGCCATATAGGACGACGACGACGAGAGAGAATTTTTATTTATTTCAAGCTTCGCATCACGAGCTTCAGCCCGGCCTTTACGTCTCTCTTTCTGATTGTAAGGCAAATCATTAAATTAGTAAATATTTATGCATTTTCACCCGATCCAAAACGGAGGAAGGTGTAATAATGATAACTACTACAGATATTTTTATGCGTTTCTAAATACTTCATTTATTGCTCCATGCCTGCGCTTTTGCATTTTGCATCTAATATATAAAAATATGTGTATCTGACTCACTCCTCACGGTGGCAGAGAATATGTGATTGCATCACATTTTTTTTGATTCGAAGCGATTTTCACATTAACAACTACAGCCAAAAGGAGACATTACAAGGTAAAAGTCTTATTCACTTCATTATTATGCATTGCTGAGTTGTCACTTAATTTTCTGTTTCACTATTGCACTCTTTCTTCATGGTCGTGGCACGATAGACGCTTGAATAAAACACCCTTCTATTTTCCATTCACAAGTCGTAAAATGGTATATATGCGAAAAGCAATCACATCGACGTCACGCGAAAACGAAATACACACGAGGAGTACAATATGCATGTAATATTATGTGTTCCCTG
>JAQFZW010002793.1:0-15441 GCA_034687055.1 Heteromurus nitidus | reverse complement strand
GTAGCAGCGTACTCTCTATTGGATAGGCTTTCTCAGACTGAAAATTGTATTTTAAAAGCAATACTTAATTCGAACGCCTTTCTGAAATCCTCCATTTCAAAATCCTGGAAAGATCTACTTTTTAATATAAATTGATGTTTTTTTTGTGGTGCTCGGATAAGAGACTTCCCTGTCTGGTGCGAGTCAGGTTTCTGAGGTCAGAGCTGAGCATTGCTACCCGCACCGAAACAATTTTTGTAAAAAAAATATTAACATTAAACTTGTCAAGTCTACGGATAAGAGACCTCCTTGCATTGTGCGTGGCATGGATGGTCAAAGCCGGGTGATCACGCATTTAACTTTTCTGTAGTTTTTTAGGATATGGATTTCATGCTCTCATGTATTTGTTTGTTTTTTGAGATCTGCAATAAAGACTAATAATAATAATAATAATAATAATAATTCATGTTTGATTTCAAGAACTGGCGTGATGCAGAAGTGCCATGGAGGGGATTATTATCGCGCTTCATTTCTGGGTTGAAATATGTGAATGTGATATTGTGGAGGGATGCCAATGTCATCGCGGACATGATTTCAGCATCGCAGAACCGGGACTCAATTGTTAGCGGAAGGTCGGAACACGCATTACGAGTATCATTGTGCAAGAAAATTGATTCATAAAATCTAGTGTATATTTCTGCTTGCGCGGACCTACCGTGACTGTTCCAGAAATTTTGCTGGTGAAATTGCAAAGGACTTCGGAGCAGCTCTTCGAGAAAATGCGGTAAGGCGGGATATTCAGTCAGTGGACAAACGTCATTGCACAAAAGCGTAGTACGTGTTTTGGTTGAATTGTTGAACAGCTGATTGGTGGAATAGGGATAGGATATCACTTTCAATGCGGGAAAGTTAATAAATTTCGGCCAAAACGAGGGGGGTCGACGGCTTTCGAAATTTTCATCTCCGATCAACACAACAACAGTTCCCGGCGAAAGCATATGCTCGTGAAATGTTTCAATAGCATTTTTAGATGTAGATATCTTGGAAAAGTTTAATGGTGCAAGAATTACATTGTAGGGTTGTCGGAAACGGAAATTTGGAAAAGGGGCAATTCGTTCGTCGTAGATTTCAGAAAACATCATGAGTCTCAGACTCTTGGAATTGAAATTAGCTGCGGCTTCAAATAGGAAGTCAGTGTCTAAGGAATGGAAGGACAAAACATAATTTTCAGGGTTGCAAATTTTCTGAAAGACGTCCAGCAAACTACGTCCCACGCCCGTCTCTATTTCATGCTCACGACCAACTACTCTGGACGCACAACCGTAGCACATTAACGAAAACGTATAAATGTAGTTTGAGAACATTGTTATTTGCTGAAAAAATTTAAGGATTTGTAGTTCGTAATCGTAATTCGGATTTCGTAGACACAAAAAAACTGCGCAGTTTGTTATTATTTAACTATCCACATGGTATAGTCTTTATTTTCAGGAGTTTGAAGTAGATTTCGAAAACAATTATTTGAATTGAGTAACAAATACTTTGAATTTCAAATACCCATACTGAGTGTACACTTGCTCAGGAAAGCATATTAAGAATTATCATTACAAGTCTCCAACGTAGAACCCATTGCCATTAATCAATAAAGTAAGTATTATTTAAACGACGTGGCTTATTCGTTCACTTCCCTCGACTGATATAAAATAAAGCTGTCGCTTTCTACATAATACTGCGTATGGTAAAAGTTTTTGCTTTAGCAACAATAGATACTTTATAGAAAATATAAGTAAAGATTTCGCCAGTTTCAAATTAAAAACTTTCCAATTTTCATTTTTAATTACGACTACACGCTTCCCGAAGCTTCACGTAAGAAAACCAATTTTCATGGCATTATGACATTGATGGTTGTAATCTCGGCGACATGCGATGTGATAAGAAAACACTTTCCTTTCCGAATGATTACCATTGCTTTAAACCCGAAATATTTATATATTATTACTTTCATAATTTCCATTTTAGAATACATTATGGTTATAGTTCAAATTGCAAGTGGAATTTTACTATAATTCTGAAATAGGATTCAGTACCTGCAAGCTCGAACAACTACGCAGATGTCTATGCTAATTGTACGAGTTGAAGGAAGGCATCTTCGCTTGTCTGAAAAACCAAAATCTCATTAATTCATACTTGCACTTTGCACTTTGTATTGTATACATTTGTATACATTCTCATGCATCTTTTCCTTTCCAATTGTCTCCAATTCCCAGACAACAGAAGCCATATGGGTGTGTTGCCCAACTGAGTCCAAGCTCCATATCTTCAAAATCGTGTCAATAAAAAGATGAGGTTTTATGACGTATGATGACGGCGTTTGATTGCATGTGATATCTGGCTAGATCGTCTGGATGAGATATGTCAACATGCATAATATATTTTCAAATTTGACCGTCTTGATCAAAGACTTGAGGCGCAAGTTTATATCTACTGATCAAAATATTCATTTTCGCTCCAGCAATAACTTCGCCGACTCCTTAATTTTCCCGGGCAAAGCCGGGTATCCCGCCTAGGCATATATAAATTAGTCAGGTAATAAACATTCATAAAAGGTATTTTTTATGATTTGGAATTTTCGTAAATATGTAAAGACAATGTTTATAATTTATGTATAACTCCAAAAAGGTACAATACCAATGCTATTCTTGTTTCAAAGCAAAAAGGCTAAAAACTAATCGCTTCGTTTCTTCTCTTTCACAGAGAAATGACTAATAAATGAAGTTCGCCGGACTGTGCTACGTAAACTTAAACTCGCCTTGAACATGAAGACAGCGGATCAGAACGGCTCAATAATTCCAAAATTGACATGTAAAAACGGCAATGAACTCTAAAAACTAGCGTCTCTTTTTCAGGTGGAAACTGCTGGCGAGGTGGAAGAATTCCCAACAACGCATGTCCAATACATACCAATTTCAATGGTAATCACTTCTCGTTTCTTTTGGCAATATATAAGTACATGAAAAGCGAACAAAAGTTTTGGGAGAACCAAATAGAACGCGTTAGAACAGGCTACGGAGAAGCTCAACGTAGTAAGTAGTACAGGCTACTAGATGCCCACTTGAAAGCAATAATTGAAGGAAACAATAGTGTACTGTACTAAACAAAAGCGCATTCGTCAGATCAATTGCGAACTGTATTTCCCACAAGTCATAACTTTATACAATAAGATACTTTATACAATTTACAAGTCGGCAATGTCCACTTCAAAATTGTAACTAACAGTTAGTATTTACTAAAACTGCCTGGAAAAATTTCGAAGGATTATTTAATCAATGACTATGAATATAACTACTGTGTAAGCAGAAGCCATTGCACAGTATAGTTAACGGCTTCATCAAAGCAATTCAATGGAGTCAACTCATCAATGAAATTCGTGCCAAACTTGATTTTTAAAATGCCACACGACTTGTGAAAGCGACGAAACCACCTCTTCTCCACTGGCCGATATGATACCCCATTTTGCACAATATGACAATACAGCTTCTCCAATCTCGCCGATACTTCCTTTGATTCCTGGTACACTCCCGCGATCCCACCTAAAAGGATGAGAATGATGAACGCTCCGTCCGTTGCCAATATAACAAACGCGAACAAGTTGGCGAGGTTGTCAACATTCCATTCGATTTGAATGAGTAACGCCGCGGACATGCTTGAAACGGCGATTGAAGCGATAATGAGAACTGGCAGAATCAAAACTAACGTTAAATTGCTGAGAATGGTCAAGATCTGAATTTGTCTGAAGAGTAGCCCGACTTCGTAAACACATTTCTCTCTCAGGTTGTGCTCTTTGGAAAATCTAGAATTTAGAGAAAAAATGTTCAAAGACTTTGTTGTAATATGGAGGAGGGACTGATTTGAGAAAAACTAGACAAACTCTGTCCTTAAGGCTGAGCGATTAAATTTAGAAATGTAAAGGTGTATTATTTTTTAGAAGAATCTTACACTCGAAGAAATTCCCGGAGGCTCAACGGCAGCAGTACTTTGTAAACACTGACACAAAATGACGTGCTCGCCATTGAAATGGAGAGGATCCATTGATTGAAGAGGAATACTCCCGCTTTCAAAATGATGGAGGAATAAGAGTTACCACCACGACCATCTCCTTGACATTCTTCGAGTAGCCAATATCCAAACAATGACGGTTTGCATGGCGTAAACCAATGGAGACCAAAGGACAACGCAAACGGAATTGCAATTGCATTCAAGTACGCGAGATAGATAGCCAAAATGGCCAATTGTTCGGTGAATGATCGGTCACGGAAAGAAACCCGTTCTGAGTTTAAAAATTCATGTATATCAAATAATTATTAATTTTTATCAAATACAAAAGTCAAAAGCATAAAGTACATTTATGCTTACCCAAGATATTTTGGCGAGAGTAGCGAATAAAACTGTTGCAAGTCAACATTAACTCACTGCACCGTCGGATCGTTTGGAGATAAGCATTTGTGATTAGAAACACGCCGAATAATAGGATGCTTAACATCTTCCCGGCGTAAATTTCCTCCTTCTTGAATGCAAGATAAACTTGTAAACCAACGCCTGCCGACACGATGTTACTCAAATGACATTTTAAAGTTAGCATCAGTTTTCTCCGTTTCAAATTAGAAACTGGTTTCATGAGATTAGTGCGAGGGTCCCATTCAAACAAGCCTATTCGAAAGAATTCGGCAAGTTTGGCGAGCCAAATTAGCTGATTTCGATTTTCTTCCAACATGTTCAAAGTTTTGGCGTGGGTAATCGAGGGATGCTCAATGTTATGAAAAGTGTGTCTTCCCTGCGAGGATTACTTGCGACTGAACTGGGGATATTCTTGAATTATACAATTGTTGAAAAATAATCAGAGATCTGCTCTAATTACGTTTTTCCACGTGTAAGCTTCCAAGTCCGTTGAACATAATTGAGCGCCAGGACGGAATCATGTAAAATTATACGAACTTTTAGTGAATTATTATAGGAAATTATAATTTATATTATCTAATTTAATTAATTATAATTATAGTAAAGTGAACAATTTGCCTGAGTTGTTTTGTTGAGCTTGGCGCATTGCTTCTGCGTTTCATCCTTTCAGTTATAAACAATTATTCCACCAACGCTTGTCCACGTTTACTCTTGCTTGCAGTATAATTGCATTTGCTATAATATATAATTACCCGTTGTGAATTTCCTCGACTCTGTACGGGTGTTCGTTCTTTCAATCATTTTCTTCTGATCATAATCATTTAGAACTCCAAAAACAAACCTAATTTACTAATGATGGAGAAGGACATTTCTGACTGATGTCGGAAAAGCCCATATCAGATGTTTTAATCTGGAAAATTAACCCCAAGTTGACGGAATATATTGTAGCATCGTACATCGTACCGACAGATCATAAAATGCAAAGTTATGTTCAAAACTTACAATATGACATCTAAGGTTAGGTAGTGAAGTGATGACTTTCCAATTCCAAAATTTCTAGTCCAATATAGGAGTGGAAATACGAAAAGCACAAATAAAATCGTAAGTCAGACAAGAATGACGGACAAATGCGGGCAAGATGAGAAGGATTGTGTATCAAGCAGCGGTTAGATGCATAACAAGGATTTGACCTGGGCATAACTAAATTGTTTTACAAACAGCACGTGTGCCAAATTGAAATTTTCCGCAAGCGTAGATTTTTGCCTGTTCATATGTAACGATTAAGAGAAAGATTGTTCTTACTTGGATGTGTATTGGGTGAAGCCACAACGCCTTCGCGAACGAATTAAGGCTACAATATTTCAAGATTTGAATTTAAATTTGTTTTTACTTTTTAATGTGAGTTGCTACAGTGATGCCGTAGAGTAAACAATCGAACTGGCCCACCGCCTCCTTATATCGCCATTGGGCTTGATATTCATATTACTATTCCCAACAGAATGAATTTCTTCTGAAGAATTGTGATGCATTCTAACCGAATTTGCACGAAAAAATCTTTCACATTTTATTCACTTCTACGAGCCTAAGAAATTTGCTGCTGCCATCACCTTAACACTCCTTTTCGATTTAGACTCCGCCATTTCACTCTCCTGCTGATGTTCTCGACGTTTGGTTATGAGAAATTACACAGAGCAGATATACAAAATTCATGCTACAAAAAATGGGATAGCACTTAAAACGACGCGAGTCAATCAAATTAAACAATTTCTGGCATCTACACAAAAACACATTGGATAACACCGTTAAGTAAGCGCTCTTTATGCTTTCGGTATGTCTATCTGTCCGTACCCGATGAACCGCTGGACTGATCTGCAACTAACTCACCGGAAATGAGCCTTAGGGTCTCGAGACCTTCATTTCTTCCTGATCGGCACAGCCGTGACCCGATAGGGTCAAATTTTCCGAATGTCTGGTCCAAAAAAGTTGCTGTACCCAAGTTGAGTGTTTTAGGGTTGTTGGAACTTTTTAGGGCTGTTGCGACTTTTCTGAAGGTGTTGGAGCTTTTTGGAGGAAGTGTTGGGACCTTTTTGGGAGAGTTGGGACTTTTTTTATGGGTGTGGAGATTTTTGTATGGGTTTTGGAATTTTTATTGGTGTTGGGACTTTTTGTTATGGATGTTGGGACTTTTTTATGGGAGTCGGGATTTTTCGGCTTTGCGAGTTGCTCTCGAACGCATTATCCGATCACGACCTCACTCTACAGATTTAAGCGTGTCAACTATCACCCGGACCCAATTGATTTTAGACCAAATCGGCCCAACCGCTATCCCACGGTGACCCGATATGGTCAATTTTGGGGTCAAATTTTAGTTGCTTCAATTGTACCCAAGTCGGTTTAATTCTACACAATGAGACTTTTTTGAGGTGAAAGTTGCTTAAATTAGAGATTAGATCAAAAATTGAGGAGTGGGGTTACTTAAATTGGAGGTAATGTCAAATGTTTTTTGTTAAAGTTGCTTAAATTAGAGGTAAGGTCAATTTTTTAGGATACTGTTGTTAAATTAGAGGGAGGGTCAATATATCAACCATTCAATTAAACCATTTATGGTGAATGCCACTAAAATATTTATGGGAAATTCAAGTAAACCATTTACGGGGATTCAACTAGATCATTTATTGGGAATTCCACTAAACCATTTATGTTGATTCAACTAGACCACTAGACCATTTATGTTGATTCAACTAAACCATTTATGGGGAATTCAACTAAACCATTTAAGGGGAATTCAACTAAACCATTTATGGGGAATTCAACTAAACCATTTATGGGGAATTCAACTAAACCATTTATGGGGAATTCAACTAAACCATTAGTGAGAAAATTGCTTAAACGAAATCTTAAACCCATGTTGTAGATTTGTAGATTAGAGTATGTTCTGGAAAATGTAGCGAAAATCCTAAAATATACACCTTTGCTTTTGCTCTAAAAATTCCAAAATTAGCTCTAAATATGCAATAAAATTCCAAAATATGCAACGCACTTATAACATGGGCTAAAATGGCCTATTATTTTTAATGTGGTGGCATACAAACTCCTGTTTCAACCGGCGAACGTATAAGACATGCATTTGCATAGAATCTGAATCCCTAGTAAAAACTGGAGACAGATTGTATGACAATGGACGGCTTGGCTTGGCTGTAGCGAAGCCAAAGTGTGAAGATAAAGGATAAAGCTTGGTCATGCTGGTGTTTATGTCTTATGCCTTAAATTAGGTACATTTTAAGGTACATGTGCATAAAATAAGGTATACACGTACATAAAATAAGGCATACACGTATAATGAGAATCTTTTTGCAACCGTTGTCGCAGCTTCCATTTATAAAAACTTAGAAAACCTTTTCCCATTTTAGTATATCACGTTATTATGTAATATGTGTTGGGTGCCGCTATTTTATGCACGTTAAGCCTTGATGGAAAGGCAAGGTTTATATTTTGGTTTCTGTGTGTGACATGATATGCTCGGTTGATGGAATGTGAGAAATCCAAAAAGGAAATTAAACGTATTAAAATAATTAACGATATTAATGAAATGATTTGATGACTTGACAGTTTGTTTTGTTATGTTTTGACGATATGTATAGTGGTGGTGGAATTATATAGTAACGACATATCATAGACCATGAAAATGTTTTCATCCCTTCTCAGTCTTTTATAATGTGACATAATCAATGATTTTATGAATAGTTATGAGCAACATAAACTCCATAATGAACGGCGTGAGCAATGTCTGTCGATGTAAATAAGCATGATATCGAAGAGAAATTAAAACTATGCGTGGACATATATTTTAGAGTCTACTTACATTTCATATTTAGATTATACTAGATTTGTATCGTGCTTTGTGTATATAATAAATCAATTCAAAGACTATATAAGAACTATAACTATATAACTAGAACTATAAGACTATATATAAATAAGTTGAACTAAAAAATTGATGATTATGAAGCTTACTCAACTTCAAAGAAAAAACTCCAGGGATTTTGGGTACAGCTAAACGTGGTAATTTGTAGAATTTATCCACTACAACTCCTTCAGGCATATCCATATGGTTAGGATGTAGTGGTGCCCAAAGTTTTACGGGATGTTTTATCAAAAACCTTGCTGGCTTTCCCAGGATTTTGTTTAAGTACTTAAACGAAGTGATAATATAAGGCTTTGGATTTCGAATGTGTAAAGACATTTGTCCCCACTTCGCAGCATGTTTGTTATTCCTGCTGGAATGTGGAGATCATCACATCCCATTTCCAAATGAAACAAAACCTGCGTTCTTGTTGGTTCTCGTAAATATATAAAGGGAAGAAAAATTGTTTCGGTCACAATCTGATTTGATGGAAGCATTTTCTTTACTGTAATACGAACATCCTTGTTTGTGTTGCAAGTAAACTTTAACCCTTTATCAAAATCCACGTCATCATCGTCCAGCTCAACAAAACCAATTTATGTTTAGTTTTTTCAACTTGTCATATTTATAAAATGCGTACTTTTGTTCTAATATACATTATCCATTCACGCATGTTCTATGTTAAAGACTTCATATTGCTCTTGACAATGACAACATTGATTTGCAGTGATACCCTTTAACATTTGCATGATGATATTTGCTATTCATGATGCCACGAAGAATAATATTGCTGACAGTGCGAATGATTAAAAATGGAATGCATACTCTCTTTATCTCAATCAAAATATTATGATCCATGAAAAACGCTAAGCAAACAACTAAAACATATCAAGTGTATGCTTGTAATGAATTATAAAGTATGACGATTCAACATTTCATTCATTTTCCTGTTGAGCCAAATCCAAGAGTACCTCTTTTTGTGACTGGAGACTGCAGCCTAAAAAGCATGAGCTAGTCACAGAAGTGAAACGTAAAAGCATGTTACGGAAAACGACGGAAATATAGCAATAGTTTTTTATTTATTTCTTTTATCACAATTTATTTATTATTTCTATTTTTATTTATACTTAAAATACATTTTTACTTAATATAAATTATATAAAATAAATTAAATACTTAATATTTAAAATATTTTTAATTTTCTTTATTTATGATATTTTAATGAATTCATCTATTGGAAATAAGAGTTCCCAGTAAATGAAATTGAGGCTGGTAAAACCTCCAATTGGGTCGAGGGGTGACGCCCCTCCGGACGAGCCCATGGCAGTTCGAAACCCAGCCGCTTTTCGGCGCCTTCGTATCGAACAATCAATCAAATTCTTGTTAACCAATTATTTCGATTTGGACGACAAACAAAAAGTGCTAAAACAAAGGATGAAGCAAGAGAAGGAGAAATCGAAGAGGAACGCATGCAATGGTTGCATGGTAATCGTAGAAGGTTGGCTCCTTCCAGACTAGGAGAGTCAACTTGACCGAAATGAGAGGTTGGACGTTATTCGTATAAGACAAGCAGCTTCGAGAGAAGACAATCCAGAGGAGAGGCGATTAAATGAAAGACTTCGGATAAAAATTTCAATGTCCAAAAATCAATTTTTGTTGTTTACTCGAAAAGTAAGGATTTTTGGGGAAAAGTGATAGGGGTGAAAATTGTTCAGCATCCAAAGTTAAGCCGTTTGGTGTACAAAAAAGGGGGACTGTCACGCTTGAAAATCAAAATTTCAGAAATTTTTCTTAGTCCAAAATTAGGCGCACCCTTAGACCGAAACCAACTAGAACTCATTTGAATTTGAAAAACATTTCTATTTCTGCTTATCGTCATCGTCTTATCCGTCTACTGTCTACTCAATACATATTATATTAAACATCAGTCATCACATCAGTTAGATTTGCTAAACTTTTAAAAAGTGTTAAATTTAAAAAAGTGGTTGGAAACGGGAAAACGTTTCGGCTCGAGGAAAATGAACCTGGCTCATTAAACAACCTTTCTGAGGAGAGTAATCGTAATCCTTTGATGAATTCAGGTGTAAGTGCAATTAAAATTTTAATTTGTAATTATAAATTTATAGAAGTACAGCTCCCAAGATACCATAACGTTGGGATGTTTATTTACTGCATGTGGAGTATATAGGGACGCATGACGAGGATTATATTATGACGGAGGAGAGGGGAGATTAAGATTAACATCATTTATTAACATCACCTTAACATGGGTAGGATGAGATGGGTAGCGAATTATGTATATACTCCTGCATGCAGGTTGCTCTCGGCTGTCTCGTCAGTGCTTTACTCTAGCTCTCTTGCCGATTACACTCGGCTGTCTCCTTCCTTTGCTACTCAGAAACGTGCATGGAGGCGCATCCAACAGCAGTTGTGCGAAGATTCAATACAATGCAATATTTATTGGTGTTGTGCAATAAACAAACCAAATGCTTTAAAAAGCAAACATTCAATCCACATTCAATCAAGTGTGCTTTAAGTTAAGATTTCATAAGCGGAAATCCAGACGTGATTAAAAATTATTGGAACTTGATGAAATTATATTACGCCACAGGGAGTTCTTTTAAGTAGCTACTAAATTATTTCTGTACTCAATTCTGATCGCCTTCTTATTCTTATGGCAAGATGGAACAACATCCAATGCTCAATCCAGTGGTAAGTTAAATTTGTTGCTGATAAAATAAATAACAAATACACAGAACGCGAACCAAACCTTTTTCTTGTTGTGTTCCAATTTCTTTGTATTAATTCCAGGTACTGAAGCATTTCTTTGGAGTGTGTCAGTTGGAGGATCTCCGCCGTTTTCGCCTTGTTTGTCCTCTCTGGCGTGATGCGTCACTGGAGCGATGGCGAGAGGAAATGATCGTACACGTTGCCTTTGATAAATACTTTGATCCCCGCAGGAATTCAAATAAACGTCAGCGCCTCCATTGGAAGGAAGCGAACATTTTGTATGAAACGCCTTCAATTGCATCTAAACCATTCCGGAAGTATCGACTTTGCCGCTGGCAATTTCCTGATGTCAAACCGAAACGAGACTGTCTGTTCAAACGTGGACGTCGAGAGATCCTGAAGGAGTTTTGGATCCACTGTGGACCTTGGATGAAGGAACTTCATCTTAAGGAAACGAAAATCGGGTCTACTGGAACCTTCATACAAGTTATGACTGAGTTTGCGCCAAGTGTTGTGTTCCTAAATTTGGGCAAAATGTTCGAGATTAGCTTGGGACCTATAGAAGACATGGAGAAGGCGGAGACTCAGCTTAAGCTGAAGTCATTGGAACTAAAATTCAGCGAATATAATGAAATTGGGAATCATCCACAAGAGGAGCCGCAAATCACCTCGGATACATGGTTTGGTCTCTTTGCCACATTTCCAAATCTCCAGGTACAGTGTGAAAAATAAATTCTCTACAATTCAAAAATACTTTTAATTCATGTGTAATACATCGTGCATGTCTCTTGCCTCACAATTGATAGGAACTCAGATGGAAAAGATTTTATGATGTTGACTGCCAAAATTTGCTGCTTGCATGGAGCCGTCTTGTTGACGATGGCAAGCATGTTGGTCGCAAGCTCAACATCAAGTGCCATGATATCAATGGAATTGGTGAATTGTGAGTAAAACCACGTACAAATCAAGATCAACAATGTTGGAAAATGATAACATCCATACACACATTAATTATTATTACCTGGGTTGTCATTTTCAGAGAAGTTACTCAAATCGTCACACTTGGTTCTTTCTTTGAACATCCTGACTTCACCTTTTCTCACATTGAGATAGACGTGAAGAACTCTGCTCAAGATGGGATCCTATCAAGGGCTTTGAAAACTCATCAGAACACTCTAAAATCCCTCAAACTTTCGTGCAAGAACTGTAATTTGAATCGAATTATTAGAGGACCTCGATTTCTGTCTACAGCCGAACTTCAATTGGGCGCCACTCCTGATTTCCATTTTCTAAAGAATCTGCCCAATGTGGAAAGGTTGAAGATATTCGGCTACAGAGATTGTTTAGCTGAGAAGGCACCTCCAGCAGAGGAAATGGAATGTGCTCACCTGGGGAAGCTCTCCCACCTGGAATTTTACTACGGATGGAGACTATCTCAAACTATGGACATCTTTGTAAAATGCATGCCGAATTTGACGGTGTTGAGATGCCCGCTGTCAAATGAAATATTCCGAGTTGTGTGCCAGCACTGGAGAGGTTTGAAGGTAGTTGGCGACTTTGTGGAGCAAGTTGGAACCTTGAACGACGAAGGAATAACTGGCATCGTTGCAGGGCTAGGGAGTCGCTTGCCTAACATCACCCTACTCAAGTGTCAGTTTATTTTGAAATAAAATGACGAGTAATATGCTTATAATGTACTTCACTCTTAAAATATTTTTTGGTGTTTGGGTTGTCTTGCCGCACAGATTTACGGCAATTTGAAACACATCGTTGTCTCTCGGACAAGGCTGTATACGAGGGATTTTTACAAATGGAGCATCTCACGGATCTCGATATTCCGCAGGATGCGGTAAGTGTCTTCGGTTAAACAATTTGATTGACAAAATATTTGTTATATAATTTCTTCGATGAATAATTAAAATATAATTCGCCATATTTTTGTTTTTCAGATGAGCAGCGCGGCAGTCTCAGCACTTTCCTCAAAGTTTGGAGCTCAGCTCTTCCACGTTTACCAGCGAAATCATGGCACATATTTCCCAGACGATTCGTCAGAGGACGACGACGACGAACTTGTTGAAGACAGGATGAAAGTCCAAATATTTGCTAAGGATTACGGCATTATTTTAGGCGATGAAAGTGATTTATATGGAACGGTGTATGATGAGTAATTATGTGCTAGCTTGAGCTAGATTTCAAATCGAAAATAATATTCAAACAAATTTATGCCGTACATTTTTTATTACACTAGACTAGTTAGTAATTTAGTAAAAAATAAAAATAGAATCCTTAAACATATTGGGCTTTTAAATTCTAAACTAGATTTGGCTGTGTAACAAAGTTTGTACAACAAGGTTAAAATCGTAGCAGTACGGAAGTTGGGCATCTTGTTGAAAGAGGCACTCTACAAACCATCAAAGACAAAACTCTAAATGCTAAAATGATTTTATTTTTTACTAAGTAAAAGTCGAACTTCGAAGTTCGAAGTTCCAAGAATTTGAAAGTTGTACATTCAAAGTGTGTGCGTGTGTCGGCTAAAATAAATTTTCAGGCAACCGCTATTTACACTGACATATGTTCTCCCATGCTAACATTCATCAAATCATCAAGATATTCCTTTCTCTAAATCCAAACTGCATTCTACTACGGGTGTGATTCACATATTGTTTCTTTTTGTCAGGTACTTGAATGGGTGTTTCTTAAACAGAAGGGACTAAGAGCGGCCAGCTGCATTCTAAAATTAGTAGGTTATAATTATATCATTTTCCTACGTGTGCAACCGGGTTTTGGTTTTCCTTCGGTGTTGCGAAGAAGAAGAAAATAGAACCTGAAAATTCATATATATTTTTAACAGTGTTCGCGACTACGTGGCTTCTTTTGTACACACATCCAATTCCTTTTTTCAGGTACAGTCCTCTTTGTAGTATTGAGACGAGCACAGTCTCAGGTTCCTTGCGCTTCCTTGTTGCAGTACATAATTACCAAATACCAACTCAGACTTATACACGTTGACATTTTTTTTGTTTTCAAATCAAATAATTTTTGAAAGTTGAAAAGATACCAAAAATTGTGTAAAACATGCTTCCAAGTGGAAAAAAGTGCCGTCATGCCAGCGATTCAGGGGAGACGTATAACCCCCAATCTAGCTCCAGTTCCACAACAAATGAGTTCATTCCTGATCACAGGAAAACGATGTTGAATTCAGTCGTAAGTGACTTGAGAATTAATAAGTTATTTATGAGTGTTAAAATAAATTTCACTGAAAAAAGTATTTATTTATTTATTATTTTCAGGTTTTGTCCAGTTATTTGAAATATGTCCCTTGTCAGATCTAATTCAATACCGTCTCGTTTCGAAGGCATGGTATTCCCTCTCGAACTCCCGAGTTCGGAACGACGTGACACTGAAAATCAGAGAAAACTGGGGAGCGGGAGACGGTGAACTCCAATGGAGCACAATTCATGAACAAATCCTGCCAATCTGTGAAAAGCCATTCAGACGTTTCTCCCTTGATTGTGTCGACTTCCTTGATTCCCTTCCCCCCGAGGGCCCACCCTCATCCAGCCACCTCAGCCAATTTAATGAGACTCACTCCAACATTGTCGAGAAAATGTACACAAATATGCAACACTTCTGGACAAATTATGGCCATTTCTTACATCGACTTGAACTCGTCAATTCCAACGTTTACTCTGTGAAGGCATTCAAAAACGCAATTTTCGTAGCTACGCCAAACCTCGAGGAATTGAAATTGGAAGATATTGCTCTGAGATATAAAAATCTACAAAAAAGCAACGTAGTCGAGGAGGTGCCCCTTAATTTTCAATCAAAACTCAAGTTCTTGGAAGTGTCCTGTGTGTCGCCCAAAAGACGCTTCCCTATAAAATGGAGGCTTCTTTTCCAAAACTTCCCTAATATTGAGGTAATTGTCCTAAAAAAATAAATTAGCTCTTGTCAAAATCTGGTGTCCTCAGCAAATCTCTGACGGAATTTACTTCCAGAAATTGGAATTGACGCTGTTCAAGAAGGACGAGGATCCAATTACTCGACTGGTGGAGACATTGGAAACACAACTCAAGATTGCTCTCAAGAAACTGATGCTGTACAATTTGTAAGTTACTTAAATACTCTCGCCTAATGATTCTATGACACTTTGACTTCAAAAAAACTTCTCTCAAATTCAATCCACACAGATCGCCTGGACAAGCCGCCCCTTTCAAGAAACTCGTCCAACTTCCCAAACTAAAATTGACAGCACTTTATTTGCGGACGGCTTGTTGTCAACAAGAGGAAACGAGCATCATCCATGTTGCTATGCAGGGGCAAGGAAACACCTTGAAAGAGGTGGAGTTATACGGAAATGATTATCCAAGTCCCGA
>JAQFZW010002792.1:0-15444 GCA_034687055.1 Heteromurus nitidus | reverse complement strand
ACTAACAACTCTTCGGATTCCCTCTGGAGCACTACAATCCAATCTTCGATCCTGCAAAGATCCTTCTACAATTCAATGAGTATATATGCCGTATGCCTATATGAAATGCTTAAACCCCTTCATTCTGCTCATGAATCTATGAAAATTTGAATTACAAACAAACTTTGCTTTGCGAGATGCTTCTCACACACTTTTTTTTGGGTAAGTAGATGTGGTTTAGCCAAGAAGCTAAGATTTACTGAAGAAGCGTCACCAATTTATGTAGTGTGATCAGTCACCCAATAAAAAATATGCCTACATGCTGCGTACACATGTTTCACTTTTGCGTCTCTATAAACGCTCACTATACAAAGTACAAGATTGAAGATTTATTCGAAGCACTTTTGCAAGTCAAAACACTGTAGAAAAGGTTATTTCTCACGAGAATTTCTTTAATCAAATCATTTTGACAGCCCATTTGTTATGCTGGCTTATAAAAAAATTGGAATTTTCTTGTGCTCCACATTTTTTGAGATTTGCAACAATCCCGAACATGTATACATTATGCTATTCTTCTACATACATTATTCAGCTGTGTATAGTCCGAACTATTCCTGGTAATCTCTTGTGTGAGTGCCTTGTTTTGAGTGCTTCCAGTAATTACTGCTATTTATCAGTTTTGAGAGAGAATAGTGGCGAGTCAAGAAACTCCTCCGGAGTTTATCAATCTTTAAATTGGGAACAGCCTGAAAAGTTTGGACTTTGCAATTTTTAATTATATATTACCCATTTAGCTTCTATACGCTTTGGGACTTTGTGGAAGCAGGATTAGTGTATTGATCGGATGGACTATTATATAATCCATACCAGATTATGGGTTTATGCCACCGCTACACTTTGGAGTGAATGAAATCCTGCAACTCCCTTGCCCCCAAATTTGGGAGTACGTATCAAATTTTGTGTATTGCATTGTTCTATCGTCCTATCCCTACCATATTGCAATTCATGTGTATCAGTGGGAAAATAATTCTCTGCTTCGTACATTATCCACATATAACCTTTTTGGTGCAACTGAGGTTTATTAAGATTTGATACGAGACATATAAATAAATACAAACGGATTATCTACGGCATTCATATTGTAATAAGTTTATTCCGTTTTGTAGTGTAGTGTTTGTGTAACTGCGATACGTAAACCAATCCCCAGTCTGGAGTAAAGCACATTTGTCTGTAGCGGAGCACTTTCACTAGGCTCCTTTTCTTTCGTTTATGTATGAATCTTCCATTGCATACATACTCGACACAACTCGCAAAGAATATTTCATAGTCTTTGCTCGCTCAATTCCCGAAATCGAGTGCGCTCTCAACTAAACTACTTTTAGCTGCTACTCTTGCAGATGCAGTGTTTTAGTGTTACTGAAGCCGAGTGTGTACATGTTTAACAGTTCCGATAGACGAAGGTGATAAAGTTGGAGAGAGCTGTGTTCCTCTAAAACCACATTTGTGTTTTTCAAGCCAATTGAGATGAATCGGAATGAGATTAGATCCAAATAGCTTTCAGCGTTTCCTTTCCTTTTCACCTTAAACCGATATTGTTAGTCGGGGAGCTGGTGGAAAACACAATCAGTTTTCCTCTACTCCTCTAACTTCCCCTTCTTTTTTCCATTAATTTGTGAGAGAGACCTTCTCCTTCCGATACTAATCCGTCGATAATGTTTGTAACTCACTCGGGCTCATACTATACTCCACCTCTCCCTCTCTCTCCATGTTTTCCTCCTTCAAGACTGTATCATTATTGCTGGGCTTAATAAACTTGCCCCTTTCTCTTCACCTCATTGCCTTCTCCCTTGCATATAGATCTCCCACGTAGACTCGGATGGAATTTGAGCATGATTACTGGTGATGGTGAGAGAGTACCATGAATGAACACATTTTCTGCACTGCTGATCTTACTCTTCTCTTCGTCCACATTGCATGCTCACAAATAATCAGTCTTTATTCAGTGGTATGGACTCAATTCAGGAAAATCAATATTACTCTATTCATACTTTCATCTTGCGGGCAACAGAAATGCAACTCAGAAAAACACATATTTTAACAAAAGCGGATCAAGTTCTGAGAATGCGGTTATGCTTTCGGCAATGGAAACCCCACAGCGGATGAGGATACCTGAATCTAGTCAAATGAGGGTAGTTCATTTTTGAAATGGCCCAATTTGCAGGTTAGCGAGAGAATTCAGAGAATAGGTGAGTTTATTATGATCTATTGGGCTTGAGAAGATGAACCGCGACGAGCGGACAATTAATTAGTTTAGGTAGTCCCAATTCCAATCCAAGTTAAAAGACGTAGGTAAACTAGAAATAAAATTTGTTGTCATAATCATTAGGTCCTGATTAGGCACATTAGGCTAATGAAAATTACTCAGAAAAATATAGAACACCTGAGTGGCTTAATTGGCGAATTCCTCATATTCCCGAACCTGAGAAAAGCAATGAATATGAATATTGCAGATCGATGTCTACCATCCGTCTGATAATTGCTGACTTGAGTTGTACAAAAGGATAATTTCATTTTGCTTCAATATTCTCTTATAATTTCTTCGCCTTGCGACTTTCAGCTGAAACCTTGTCAAATAAAAAGTTATAAGGCCATAATTCCCGTAATTAAAGGACACTTTTTGTTCTTATCAAACATTAGAGGATAATGGGGCGAATATTGTAGGACAAAATGTTCGCACGCCAGTATGATACTTTGCTTTTATGAGTTGTAGAGTTTCCAAGCTAATGATAGTCCTAACTCATTACTTCAGTCATCAACACGAGTTTTGTGAAAAATTCCGAGCAAGAGAGGACAAAAGTTGGCTGTAATTTTCGAGCCACTTTCTTGTCTTCTTCGCACCATATTGTTCCATTCGCACCTTTAAAGTGACTAAAAATGTATGTATGCATATGCAGATAAATGCGTGCTTCACCCTGGAAAAAGCAATTCAAATTTCCTGTTGTGAAAAATTGTCTGGCGCAGAGGCGATAGCGTAAAAAAAGTAATAGGCGGACAGAGAAAAGTAGAGATTCAGTTGGAAGACGAAACGGACACAAAGTTGCGATTTGAAGAAGGGAAATCGCGGCACCCTTGTAATTAATATTCATTAAGCCGTCCCATGAATCCCACAAGAGAGACTTGCTTCCCGTTTATGGTGAAAGCTAGCCCCATAAAAGCGAGGTCGTCGTATAAGACGTTTTTTCCCCTTTCCCTCTGTGTCTTTAATGCGCGCACTCAGCCAGACCCAAAATGACTCTACCCCAAGCCCAATAGAGTGAACTGAGGCAACACTTTTTTTTACACCATTGCAATTACCATTTACAAAGGCAATATACAAGGTTAGATTGAAGAAAAAGAAGTGGACATATTTCGGGAGCATCGTGCGAGGTTTAATAGGATGTGCGCATTAGTGATTCCGTGGTACACGTGAAAAAAGTGGATAGAAAAGGGAGCACGCGGCAAGCATACACACACACTCTCTCTCTCTCGCTTTCCTTTTTTTTCTTCTTCCAAAAATGAGCTAATTAAAGACGGTAGAAGTATGCCTCGAGAGATCGATGTTCATCATTCTTAACTTTACAGCTCATTTCAGGTAGCCTTAATGTTTTACGTGAGATGAGTTTTAATTTTCGAGGAGAGTACTCTCCAAGATTTCGCTATTTTTATACGTGAGCCAAAAGTTGCTGTTGGGAGAGGGAATGTGTGTGTGTGAGTGTGCAAGTTTTTCCAACCTTATTATGACCGTACATTTTCACGTTTTATGTTCTCATTGAAGCGGCTGCTAATTGTAGACTCTGTTCCCTTTCCCTTTTTCGTGCACACTGAACCCCAACTCATACCACTCATATTTAAATAGTCTACAATAACATACAAAGGATGTATACACTCTCCTCGTGTAAAATGTTTCACCAGTATTTCGTTGGGGCTAACTGCTCAAAGACCCATTTCAACGGGGATAGCCCCCCCCCAAAGTGTTTTTCATGTCTGAACGCGCAATACTTGGATAGATTCTTCTGTAATCTTAAATGAATATAAGAATGTATGTATAACCTAAATATAATCAGCAATGAACACATCTTCAAGTATAAAAGTCGCACCCAGATAAAAATCAATACGTGAGAAATCATTGCAGTGATGACTTAAGAACGAAAGATAATACTAGAATTAACTTCCAACTACCAACTTACTTGTGTGTGAGCTTAGAAACAAGAAGAGCTAACGGCATAAAATAGTCAAAAAGTTGTACTAATTCTGGCCCCAAATGTCATCGTCAGCACCGCACTTTCGGTGTGGAGTGAAATGAGGATTTTGTTCTCCCAAATCGATGACGACAATGACCTTTGAAGTGACAGAGTAAGTACTCCCGACTCAAATCTACTTGCCCAAAAAATATCGCCTCCTTACCCAAAACTCTACTGGTGATCCAAAGTACTTATAAGTTTTTAAAAATATTGAACATGGAACAAGTATTTTGGAGCAAGAAAAATATGCCGTCTCAGCGGGAATCTACGCCCTCTGTAACTTGGCCATTTTTTCAATTCCTATTCTGTCAACCCACTGCTTTCTCTCTCTCTCTCTCTCCTCTCTCGAATACAAAGGAAATGAAATAGGAAAATGTCTTATGTGTCATGTGCATATGGTGTAGAACATTTGTGTATTATATTTTAATACAATGTCCCTATAAGAGTTTCATTTATAGTAAGAGCGTTTACGGGGGCAGAACACTCACATCCTAACAACATTGTCCGTAATAAAAATATAGAGACTTTTAAGGTTCATAACAGGACCACAATGCTATCCCATCAGGACGAAGGAATAAGAAAAAAGCATACTTATATTAAGGGTATTCGAGTATTCCTCCATGCAATTGTACAAGTATGAAGCTGGAGGAGCTTGAATAGTCGTCGGAAGGAGGAAAAAGTGTATTGCTACCAAAAAAGAGAGAGGTCATAGTCATAAGAAAGGCTCATCACCATCATCCTATTTTTTCTCGTATCCTTTTCTCAGAACGCATTCGTTTCGCATGCTTTCTCCTCCGTATTTTATAAGAAGATAGAGGAATTCACTTGTGTACCATACATACATATATGCGCTTATGTAATCATAGTTGAATGGATGCATAAACTATTTTTGACACTATTCCTTTTGGAAATACCCACACACACATACGTTCTCATCCTTCCGAACTCAACGTATAGAACTAGCACCTTCCATGTACCGGCTTTTTGTGATGCACACAAGTACATTTTTCAAGATGTTGGTTGCAGTACTCGAAGAAAACGCGAAATGGTGCTAGTGCCACGACAAAATTGTTCCGTGCCATCTTCTTTAATACAATCATCATACAATTGTAATATAGAAAACCTTACGAGAAGGGCAACACGGCTGTATGAATGTGCGGAATGAATGCTTGTATATATCGAAGAATATATATCTATCATTTCGTATGCCTTCGAAATGCTGAAAGTAAGCAGAAAAATCGGAAGCTGCTGTGGCACTTTTTTGTGTCTCCTTTATAAATGCAACTCTTTTTCTTTCGTTTCTTCGTAGTAGTTTCTCAAACTATGCAAAAAGGATGAAAGAATTCAATAAGAGTGGAAGCAAGAAGAAAACTTTTCCCTACTTTATTTGAGTGTGGGAGAGAGAGAGAGAGAGAAAGGAAAAGCCCTGACATTACCTATTTCTTCGCATTCCCTATGACTTTCATCGTCTCAACATTCCCGTCATCTTCTACGGAGCACTGACACTCCCAGTGAAAGTTTTCGCCTGCACTTCGCCCTTATTCCCTCTTTGTAATATGGTAAGTACGCATGCAAACAAGCAACCAATGTAAGTACATATGCCTACATCTATAACAACTCACGCGATATTGTATAATGTGCGCGCGACCACATGGGCACAACGAATTCACCATCTCTTCCAACTTTTCATAATGTTGAGGTGAGGTAAGACGATCCTCCTGAACTTATCAAGCTTTAAGGTAAACATAGGTATACATATTCCTAGAAAAACTGCTGGAGAAAAAGTACACATATTTTTATGCTTTGTTGAAAAAGTAAGAAGATATCTCCAAAAACATTTTTTTCTTATTGCTCCAGTCTTTCGCATATCTTGTTTGTTTGAGTGTGAGGTCTTGTGTGTGTGCATCCGAAGAAAGAAAATTGCTTCAGTCGACACTGTTTCTGATGGCATCCTAAAAAGAAGTATCCATTCTCTTGACAAAACATCGGGTTCTGAGAGAGAAGATATTTTTAAAAGAAAACAGATGATGTGGATCTTTAGTTCCTTTGAAATCTTTTCTACCTTCCTCGAGAGGGCAACATACCAGATTGAGCCTTCGCGTTTTCAAATAAGTACAAGCAAACATCTACAAACATTTTTCGTGTATTCAAGAGCTTTCCTTTTGGTAAAGAGTACTTGCTTGTGAATGCGTACATCCAAATCTCTTACCATGCGTATACAATTCAGCACATACAAATACAAATCTTCGCCAGTTTATATAACTTGTGGGGGATTTTAATAGAAACAGTGAGTATTATTGCCTTTTGAAACTTCTTGTTATTCTCCAAAAACATGTACTTCTCCACGGAATCTTATGGCGCTGGTGAGCTTGAGCTCGGCTTGCAAAAATATTATCATAAAATGGATGATTATGCTGCATCCATGCTTTCGGCCAGTTGTTGGTACACGATACTTTTTTATCGAAAGGATTAAAACGAGCAAGTCAATATGCGCGGATCTCTTTTCTGTCAACTTGTGTTTACCCAAGGTAGGTTTTTTTGGAAATGGCATAATGTGATGTGCACCATGTTCCCATGTTTATGCGCTTTGTGGAGTGAAATCCTGTGATTCCTTCCGTGGATTTTTTCTCTCGGTTATTGGCGTGTATGGATCTCGGATCGCATCCATTTTGCATCTATTCCCTTTCTGTCCATCTTGTTCCGCCGTAGACACATCACCACCAGTCACCGAATATAAAACGGGTGTAGTCAAGCAGCAGCCGCTACACAGCAACAAAGTCAACAAAGGCAGAGAGAGAGATATCCTTTTTCTCCGTGTGCAGCAGGCAAGATTTTCGACTGTTACAGTTCAGTAGGCTTCCGTCTTGTTTGGGAACGTTGATAAATAGGAAGGAAGAAGAAAATGTGTTCTGTTTGCTCGAGGTATTTTCTTTCATTCCTCTCCGATTCAGCGGATCTGCTTTTCCTGCTGATTCAATATGCAAGCGAGAATCGAATGTTCTTACGTATCCAAATCTTTGCGTACATCAATTTTAGAATGTATGCTAGATCAGATATGACAAGCAGTAAACATATTTCAGGGACAAACATTCCTACATCCAATATCTAGAGCAGAATCCTGCCATCATCACTCACCCTCTGAAGATCAAAAATCGAAAAATTTATGTGGCTTAAGACTGATTGAGAGTGTGGTTGCAACGGTTCCGAAATGACATTTCTCAGCATGACACTTTGTTATAATACAGCGGAATCAGCAGATATTGTTTTTTAGAAACTAATGTAAACTTAACTAATGTTAATCATGCTCTAACAAATAGCAACTTACGACTGGGCATAGTCTTAGATGAGCATCGGAATATCGTCGCCTATACGACATGCAGAACGATATGCGTATAAAACAAAACGCCATTATATACAACATCTTAGATAAAGTTGCATTCTTGTATTGTATAATAATTATTTTCTTCCGTCCATCTGGAAAATTGAATTTTTAATTTGCCAAATTGGTAGTATTAAAGTAGTATTGTAGTACGATTGGATCCAAGACTTCCAAGATGTCGCATATTCCAAACACATCGAGAGCAATAGCGAGCAGAGGCGAATCAGAGTGGTGGAGAGACATTCCTGGCGAAGAGCATGTATTCAAACTTAATTCCTCCAACTTCCACAAACTTCTCTCTGACAAGCCGGCATTTGTCATGTTCTACGCATCATGCAAGTTATTGCACGATTTACTGAATAACCAAATAAAATACGAATATTTGATATAGAGCACCTGAAATATTTATTTGTTCTTCCTCCCAACGCAGGGTGTGGATACAGCAGGAATGCTCGTCATGCGTTTGCTGCGGCGGCGGAACGACTTGCAACCGAAGGAAATTCCGTTTTGATTGGAGCTGTTGATTGTGATGAATGTAAAGAGGTTAGTGGGAGACATGTGATGCACAAAGTTATTTACTTATTGAACATAAGTAACTGATATACTAAAAAAAATACTTGTCAATTTACAGATTAGTGCCAGATACCCAGAAATAAATGGCTACCCATCATTCATCTACTTGAAGAAGGGAGCTCCGCACAAAGTATTTCAACTGTCCCGAACAAAAGAAGCATTTCATGCGTGGGTTACGCAAATTCAAAAGCAACACGGCGACTTACAATCCGAAGAAAATTGACAGTCAAACGATCAACTTAATTTCAAAATTAATGATAGCAAGGATAATAATGAGACTGCATCGCATTTGCAACGTTACATAATAATTATTCAATTCGGAATCTTGTATTTTTATAACATGTATCCTGCTTGGGGGAGTACAATTATTTATTTCCTTTCACCCTCCTGTTCCCGAAAAATGAATGAAGGAGCTCAGAAAATTGTTGATGAATATGAATACTTCTTTAAGATGGAATAAATCTTCAGTTGAATCATAATCGACGCATACATGTATGCTAAACACTCATGCCTTTTGAAATAAAAGAGTCAGCATCTATCGATCCACCGTTTGCACCAAGGAAATTCAATCGGACTTCAACTTGACGATACTATGCGGGGGGGGGCGAGAAGCATACAAACATTTTATGTGAATCATATTATCACTATTCCTCGGGCATTGCACTTGCTTACTTTACTTTTATACATGTATGTCTTCGTAAAGTATCATTTAAGAAGATTGAGTTTCTCCTAAGTCCACTAAAACATTGTATACGTATATTGTTGGGACGAAATAAAAATATAAGGAGCATCTCCTGGGATCTTGACACATGCGGAAACAAGCGAACCAACAAACATTTTCATAACTTTCCTCTTTCTCCTTTCAAGTGAGCCAGTTCGCGAAGGGAAGAACGTAGAAAACAATGGAGAGAATTTTTGTTGAGCAGTTCTCTCCGAAGCACATCCGAGAACAATCTTGATAAGACCTCTCATGACATCATTACAGGGGAAAATGCTTCCTAGTCAAGAAGCCAACTTAAGAATCCAGCTTAACTAGATTCCCTCAGATAAGAGCATTTATTTCCTTCTACCTATCACATTAGACGAACCACCCTTTGCTACTTTCATCTCCCGTTCGTTGCCCGATTTGGGGGGAGGCTCACACTTAACACAAAGACCGTTATTGACTGACTTTTCTCCAGAAAATACATTATAATAGTGTGTCGTCCGTTGACTTTTAACCGTTCTCTGAAGTTCATTAAGTGGAACACGAAGTATGAGGAGAAAAGCAAGCTCTTCTGAGGTGATATCACTGTTTCATATTATCGTTCTCGCCAACTCTTCCACCATCATCATGATATCCTCTTCCCTCGCTGTAGTCTCTGTACGTCAGAGCCTTTCACCGTGACTTGTGAAGTTGTGATTACTTAAGTGCACTCTGTATACGGGGAGCGTAAGCGCTTGGGTACATAATGCAAAGTTACGTGAGAATAACTGGAAATGCCTTGGGGAAGCTTAGAGATTGGCAAATAGCTGGAAGCTATCTTGATAGAAGCAGTTCGCACTGATTTTATAAGGATGCATACTTTGGTAAATGTGCAGAGGACTTTATATAACTTTCTCTTGTTGCAAAGTATAAGGCCTCTAGTGTACTACTTTTAAGCCTTTAATTTGTAAAGGATGTTGTAGAGTTGGGGACAATCAGTGGTACGCATGTAGTCTGATTGGGATGACTTTACTAACGTTAGTTCATGCATTCTACTCTGTCTATGTACTGTGATTAGTACTACAATCATTAGTGATTACTAAATGTTAGTGTCAAGCATCCCAACAGAATGAGAAAATGTCAACAACCAGAACGTCGCCACAATGCCGTTCATGATGCCAAAATGAATGGGCGATCGTGATCTCATAAAGTGTGCATAGGGAATCAATTTCATCATGGCAAGTAAATAAATTTTCATGAGTGTTCGTCTTCTGTTCATAATAAGGTTTGACAAAACTATGGAGAGAAACTTGAGGAGAGCAAATGGAAATCAATTGGGAGCTGCTTCCAATTTAATAGCTTCTGATGTATTAAAAGAAAAGAAAGCAGATGAATGTGACGGCAAAGTTCCTAACAATGTGAATATATATATATATATAAGTATGTACATATGTGCATATGTTAGGATTTAAGATGAACATAATGTATCAGAGGAAGGAGCATATACGCATTTTAAAAGTTGTAGGATTTGCTCCGTGTGAAAGTGAAGGGAAAGTAAGTCACGTAACTTGACTGATATTTGTCCTCGCCACAAAGAAACATCTCCTGAATTTGGCAACAGTTGACGAAGAAAACCCATCAACAATGTCAGAGGCAACAAGGAGGAAGGACTGGAAACTGCCATTTCACTTTGGCTCCCCTAATTTCTTGTCACATCTTGCATTGTGCTCTATCCTCTTTTCACAATTTAATTTAGCAGCGACCTACTTTCTCACCTTGTCTTTGTCGGCTAACAACTCTCTCTCTCTCTTTCTCTCTCCCTTGATGCACATCATCGACTGATACTAGACTCCACACTTTCTGGAATGGAGGAGAACGGATAGGTTGTTTTCTTTTATGAAATTACTCATCAGGCATTCGTCTACGGCGAGCAGGGAAGGAGGTGTTCGTGCTACCAGCAACGAATTCTATTTCACTAATCCTTTTATCAACTTCACTTACCGAAACAGCGAGTGTGCTGCTCATACCAAGAAAAGTGAAAAAGTTGCTTCGAAATTTCATCCGATTCGATGGAGAATGAGAGAGAGAGGCCAACAAATATGAGACATATTTCTCACCAAGACAAGTATTATAACTAATAACTACTTGCGCCAGTAGTCAACTTTCCCATCCCAGTCCTCCACGACTCATTATAATTTTCTAATGGATTCTTAGAATTTTAGGGTGTCATTTGACTATATACCTTTTGCTCCACCCACATTTAGTTTACTGTCTACTTGTTATTATAATGAAATTGGAAGCCAATACGGAGAGCCGTACTTTCTCTCTCTCTCTCTCTCTCCCTACGTGAGATGAGAATCAAACTTAACTGCCTTGTTTGTGAATGAGAGGGAAAGTAATTGAAACCTATTTTCACTCTAATATCTCATTCAGAGCACCTTCCTCAAGTCCATAGGGCTGCCTTGAAAAGAAATGACTTCTCCTCATTCAATTCAAAGAGCCTGCCACACTGCAGTTGTTTGGTCCAAATAAAAAATATCTTGATTCTTCTCGCCCTGTGTAACGTCAGCATTGCTAAACTTTGGTAATTACGGAAATCTGTTGGATTTTCTCTAGGTTTTTGGATGAAACTCGGCGATCACCGTTGCTGCGACTATGTTCTCTCGACCCAAACTTGCTGGAGGAAAAGAAAGAGAAAAAATTAAGAAATTGGGAGGGCAGGGCCAGGGACCAGTGACGGAAAAGGAGCCATTAGCGTGCGGGAGTTTTCTGGTCATTCATCGTCGTTCAAATGATTCCCGGAAGGGAAGGGAAGTGACTAATTTTATTACGAAGTTGCAGGATTACTGATTTAATGTCTAGTTTAGGTTACTCAACGAACAAAAATGTCCTTCCGCATACTGCCCTGCCCTGGCACAGGGATGAGTGGAACGAGATTTTGTATGGCAGACATATAAACTCGCGCTTTTCTACAAAATGTGCTTCAGTTTATGTATGCCCCTTTGAATTTAATTTATTGCACTTGAAGTGTTGGCAATCAAGGGTGAAGTAATAAGATCTTCTCAAATTTTCTACCCTTCTTCGCTGTAATCGGAGTTCAGCGGGTGGAAAAGATCCAGTTACAAGGTAATCATAACATTTTGCTACCTGCTATACGACATGCAGCATGCATAATATAAAGTCGCCTCCGTCCAAGTGTGTGTGCTGGAGCAGGTTGCTTTTGATTATCTGCCGTGCTTGAGGCTGTCTCCTTCAACACATTTTCCTCAGGGTTTTTAATCATCACGTTTCACGAGCAAGCGAAGGATATTTTCTGGAGAAAGGACAAGTTTAGGCGCTAAACTCACAAGTGAACGAGATATAATGAAGGGAGAAAGTGCGTCAATGAGCATTGCGCAGTGGTCAGACGTTACAGTAAATGTGAAGAGAGTGAAGACGCAACGTCGACTCGATGCTACAAAACCACAAAGAACACTCATTTTTGCTTCTGAAATTACAGCGTAATGTGTAAAGTTGGTTTATTTCGCAGTTATGCCACCATCCCAGAGTTCATTCACCAAAAGACTATTATCTGCTTATGGGGCTCTCACAATTTATCTCTCCAAATAAAACCCCTGCAAAAACTCATGACATTTGCAGGGAAATGGGGATGCTATATGATACAATTCGAACATTACTCTGCCACTGCAAAAGTAGCAGAATGCTTGAAATACAATTATATTCCCAAAGTAGTGTCATGAAAATGTGAGAAACATTAATTGACGCTGTCTGAAGAAGTTATGCGAATTACAAGAAGATGCTTCAAAACAATATAACCGCTCCGTTTCAAACAAGACAACTTTACTGCATTGTGCTTGGTGTGTATTGTAACAAATTGCAACGCATCCATAAAAATATGTTACTGGTTCAGAGATTGTTGTCTCCAGTCAACCCGTGAAGATGATGTAATGCTCAATACAAAATACAAAAGCTTCCTTTGTAAAACCGTGTGAAGTTTTTTTTATTAATTAAAACGATGTTGTTTTTGTTGGCATCCATCAATTTTTATGCTCATTACGACGAGGTGGACGAAAACAACGTAAAGTGTCCCATGTCATAAATAAATTACAACTTACATCAAATTCGTGTAAAGTTGATGGAAGGAGAGGAGTGTTGAAAGAGCACCAGCTCTCAACAACTCTAGAATATGCCTTGACATAATGAATAATTAAAAGGAAGATCGAATAAGAGTCCATTTACAAAAGTGCTGAGGAAGTACGGCATTGAATGAACTATTTTTTTGTACATCTTGCCTCCAAGGTTGAGCCTTAAACAAAAACCTAACAAAAATACATGCAAAAAGATTGACATATCATTTGTTCCTGCTCACAGCGGTAGCCAGTGCATGAAAACGCACAATTAGAGAAAGGAGAAAAATAATGGAATTTTTTTTGCTCTCTTTCACTCTTGAACACAGTACTCCTCCATCATAAAACGTGTTTTACTTACTCATGCAGAGGGTAAAAAAGAAACTAGAAAATTTATTTTAAGTGCCTGGATGGAAAGTGGGAATGAGAAACTGAGGCAATACTTAATTCATATTAACAACTTCCATTTAGACTGCATTTTGTAAGCAATCAAAACAGGGAAGCATTCTCTCGTAAAAAAAGAGAAAAAAGTGGATACAATGCTAAGTCAGAGAGGAACACAAAAGAGAAAGCCGTGATAGCATATGACCTCCCTCCGTGCCGAGGGAAAAGGGAAGAGTCGTTTCTTTCTCCTGAACCTAAGACCTACACAACAGAGTCGCGTGTAGGTGAAAAAAGTGCCATGGAGCGTGTATCCTTGTTTAAGATTAACGTAAAATAAGGTATGACAGTTCAACACCATTTCCGAGTGAAAAGCTGGAGGGCGGAAAGAAATTTTAGGTTCACTTAAACACAGCGAAAACAACAACGAAAAACACCTATACTCTATTTCCCACTGAGGAATACTTTCTCTAAACGGATAGTAGAAATTTGAGTACATTCAGCAATAATAATATTAGAATGCATTTTTTCGTTGTAGAGCTTTCTCCTTCCCGTATTTCTTGGATTAATAAGACTCAAGAATTTTCTTTCCTCTTTCACTATAATATTCTATTTTTACGGATATATGCGTATGTATAGACGAGTCTGTTAAGGTGGCTTTGTTTCTTCTATTATGTATTTGCAAGTTGTTTCGTTATTCAAAGTAGAAATTCCCTTTTCCCCTCAGACAGAAATGCGCGGAGAGATGATAAAGGAATGTGTGTGTACAAGTTTCCCTGTTTCACAGCTTAGTTTTGTTGTTCCACCTTTCTCCTCCCATCTTATGCACATAACATCCTGTGGCGCAAGGCTTAGGGGAAATAGTTTTTAATGAATAATTGATTTCCTCTTTTCAGACCGTTTTTTCCTACGGAAAACAATCAACAAGATTAATCATGCCTGTCATTTTGGTCTTAAAAGCTTCCTTTTGTCTCTGCCTCATTCATTCTTTTTCCCATTGCCACTTCCATCACCGAACAACAACCAACGGAAATAATGGCGAGTATGAGCGGAGCTCCAGTCTCCAGTGCAGTTTGGGCAGAGGAGCCACTGGTGTGTGTGTGTGTTCGTGTTGGAAGGAAGAGTTCCAATCAGCAATGCAAGCAAAAAACGCTTTCTCTCCCTGTGGCCACGAAAGAAGACGAAAGACAAGGATATTATGTACATAGGAAAAAGGGAACGATGCGCTTTTGCTGTCAGTCGACATCTCCAATTTCATGTGAAAGAGAGAATGGAATAAGAGGAGAAATGCAAAGGGAAAACAACAACGAATAATAACGATATGCACGTAGAGAATGAACTTATAGATATTTCATGTCTACTCACTCTTGTTTCGTCCTTTTCATTTACGCGTGCATATGTAGCCACACAGTTTTCCCTTCTCGCTCTCTCAATGCATCCATTGTCGCTGTCCATTTCTCCTGTACTCGTTTCCTTTTGAAACAATGAACAGGAGGAATACAGGAGCCATATTCGCTTTTTACTCAAATTTAAAATTTCTCTTCTAGTTTTCAGAGTTTGGCCCTGTTGTCTTTCCGCTTACCGTGCTCTTGTAGTTTTCCCTTGCAACTGATGTTGTGTGATGTTCTGGATATTTACAAGGGAGAATGCATATATAATGATGATTTACATGGACACAAGGAGTAATGTGAGGAAGGGCTGCAATGATGCCGTTTTACACTATCTGTCATACAACCCCACCACCGGAGAAAGAAGGGGAAAATAAAATAAGGTTTGGTTTGAGACAAGGCAAAGAGCATAGTTCATGATGTTACACGAGTGAAATATTTCATGTTGCAATAAGCTAATGTTGGCATATTGCATCGCTGCGTTTCATAATTTACGTGAAGCTAAATTGTATAAAAATTAATTTATTGGTATTGGTGAACTACTTAATGAAATGGTGTTTATTACGTGTGTCCAGCACACTTGTTCATTTCCGGGTTGGCAACCCGGAGGGTTGCTAAAACACCAAGCCAACCCGGAAGCCAAGCCAACCCA
>JAQFZW010002791.1:0-15448 GCA_034687055.1 Heteromurus nitidus | reverse complement strand
AGAACCTCGTGTGCATACCACTCGGACTGCTTTCCATGCTCATCGCATAAAGCATACTCACACCTAAATACATCACACAACCAATTCATCTTTGTAAGGACACGATGATGGAAATGTCAATAACAAATATGGCAGAGAGGAAAACATAAGGGCATGGTCATACACCCTATATTTTTTGAGTTCTCTCTCGCCCATCACGAATTGTCAATAATACGACATCCATAAATCATTTGGACAGGGCAGACACTGCAGATAACGATTTCCGTGACCATATGTGGCGAGTGTTAATTAGCCCATTGCTAGCGTCATTCGTGTTTCTTGTCGGATAAGGGAATAAGCGTAACAAAAAAAGCCGGAGGATATACGCACTTAGGGCTAGAGACATAAATTATGGCTAATTAGGAACTTGTAAGCGTGCATAATTGGACCAAAAATATTCAAGTTGGATTTGTATATGATTTCGGCATCATATCGCTTTTACTTCCTGATTAAAAAACTGTGTAGCGTGTATGTGCATGACCATATATCTTTGTAATTTGCAACATGGAAATATTTTTTTGTGTAGATGGCAAATTCCAGGAGATATCCACTTCTGCTACTGGAACAACGCATAACAACTTTCACATCGGGGCGTTACTCGACCAGACACATCGAAAACAGAAGGAAAAGTTCCCTCAGCATTTTTATCCAAATGTGAGCAAACATATAAAAAGTATGACTAAACTCCCAAGTTTTAAGTACATTATGATGACGCTCCAAATATCTTGGACAATTTTGCTAGTCACGTTCTCCAATCATGGTTACATGTTATATCGTATATGCTTTATTACCAACTTCGTTTTCCTCATTGTTATGAAAATGGAAGCACTTTATTTCTTTTTGGATGTACTTTTTTCCTGTTTCTCTTATAATATTTTTTTGAATTTTTCTCTCCAGCATAAACTTCACGATTCTCTCATAGTGTAATCAAATTAGTAAAGAATTTCAACAAAGTGCTTATGGCATTGTGTGATGCGGATGTGCAGACTCGCCATTGACGCAAATCCAATCAGCTTTTTTAATGTTTTCACACAAGAAGCCGGATTTACAATTTCTCAGCCAGCAACAAATGCAAACCGCATAATTTATGCGGTAGCCAAGTATATGCAGATTTTGGTCAGTTAATTTTATTTAGTCATTATTTTCCCAGAGAAAAAAGTATTTTTATAAAACACGTTTTGGAAAATAACTTTTGTGTAGAGGGCATACCACATTCACACAATAATTCTCTCTGAAGTTACCTACACGTAATAATGCGGTATTGAAAAGAGTAAAAATAGAATGATAACTTTTGGAGTATTGTACTTTGCCTTTAATAATTAAATCAACATGACAAGAGGTTTTCTTATGAAACGTAATATTTATGTTGTCTTCCGTGTGCAGTGCAAGTGGTCTCGGAAAGGTTTCCTAAGAACTCGATGGCGTCTTGGGAAAACTGTGGTGGACTTGGTCAACATTCATTTGTTCCACGACTCGTGTAATCTCGTGGCTGCTAGTGCATTCCCTTCCCCTTTCGCTCAACATAGGGAAAAGACTTTAAAATATACTTTAGATAGGTAAAAAAATTAAACATGAATGCATTCAATTTGTACAAATTCATCAGCTTCCCATTCGACTTTTATTATGCTTATCATATGATCATGCTTCATGCAAAAAAATTGCTTATCCCTTTTCCCCCCAGAATACAGTCAGATGGTCTGGAACGAAGTCCACTCTTCATTTTTGGTGACTTTAATTTCCGACTGAATTCCTACGGAGTAATGGACATTCTCAAGAAAGACTATGGCAGCCCTGGGAAGGATGCTGATAGTCCACTCGTGTTGGGAACGAAGCGCTTTCACTGTCCTGACCATGAACTTAGATTTAAGCATTCAAGTGACTGGGTAGGCACATCTAAAACAAACTCTGAATTGTTCTAACATGATTGGATGTAATAAGAACCTATGTAATTATTTTACTTATCCAACAAAAAATAGTTAAAACCATTCGACTTCGAGTCAAAGCAGTTCCCTGGCCTGCTCGAACATGATCTGAACTTTCACCCAACATATCCCTTCGAAGAGGAACTCCATGAGCCAGAGAAGTTTATGAAAACGAGATTGCCAGCTTGGTGTGATCGAGTTTTATTCACTCCTCGCGCAAAAGATATTTTCGCTAAGGTACATTTTCTCACTATTTTGTCTTCTTCACTTGCATCTAGCATGAGTAAACATAAATACATATAGTATCCTGTTTTGTTGAGTCATCATCTCATCGTATTATGCTCCGCGTCATTCATGACAGTTAAAAAGTTACGATCATGAATTACTATCGTGTATTTCTATATATAAAGCCTGTTCGTCATTGTACTTATGTTCATGATGAGATGAGATTATGAGATTCACTAATTAATTCACCGTGTGAGTACTATCAAACAATATATTTTGACATATTATTTTTTTAAATCATTTCTCACTCAGGATTTCCCCGTGGAGTACAATGTAATAGGGAGCAAACAATATATGGGTGATCATAAGGTAAGATTTTCAAAGCCTAAAATAAAATTATTCACGCACATCCTTTTTTGGATGTGGGTACAGAGTTAATTTGTAGATTTGTTGTTAACTCTCGTGTGCATTCGTCCAGGTACTAAAATAATATGCGTTGCATTTATATATGCCAATGGTTAGCCACGTCACGACTTTCATTTGCATAACGATCCTAATTGATAGCTTGCTGCGCGCATCTATTTTTGGTACCCGTATCGTATGACACGATGAGTTAGCTGAATGAATTACTAAAATTAACAAAAATATCTTTTCTATTGATATGTTTTTTCAGCCTGTCAGCCTTATGCTACAATTAGCAACCGACGGAGTTGCACAAATCACCTTGAATTCCAACCAGGATACAACAACCCCACCAAATGAGAATGTCATCAAAGGTAAATCGCTGAGTGAAAGCCCCTTAGATTTTGCACACTCATCTCCGTCACCCTACTTAATTTCTGCCAATTTTGCTACTCCTCCGTACTGTGCTGCTGCTGCCGCCGCTACTACTACACCTTCTCATATTTCGGGATTGGATAACGTAGCTAATGTAAACACATTCCACAATCTCGACATATCTTCGTCTCCAGGTGGTAGTAACTTGGAAGCTGTAGCTAAAAAGCGTGTTGGGCATAATGACGAGGATCTGCAGTCTGGCTCCGATAGCCCGACAGAATGTAAATGCTTCGGTGGACTGTTGCCACGGGGCAAACTCAGATTTCCTAAGAGAAACGGTGGTGGTGGTGGTGCTGGTAAAAGTAGGGCTTTTGGCTTGGCTTTGAAGTTGCGACGGGGTGGCTCATCGTCGCTGCTGGAGCCGATTGCGAGTGCTGCATGCGAGCCGCCTTGTTCTTCACTCCCGTCATCGGGTGCTCCTTCCCAAAGACCTTCTATCGCCTTCCCCAGAGAAAACTCTGTTTCTGAGGAGGCTGAGAGCAAATCGCTAATCACTCCGAATAATCTTCCTTTCTTCACAGCTCCCCCACCACCCGTCTCCCAACCTAATAACCCGAAATGGGGCGGGATTAGTAGTAGAGAGTTGTGTTGGAAGTGTGCCACCACCACCATCCCCGCTGTTGGGAATGGTAGTCCTGGAACGCTCCACAATAATGGACAGCTTCCCTCTCAACAAGCTAACAAGAACGGAACTCATTGTACTCACCTTTTGATGATGAACATCACCCAGAATTATAAGCCAATTGTGGTCGCGGATGGGAATGCTCCCATCTCCAATCAGAATAGTAATGACGAGTATGTATCTCACATTGAGAGAAATCGTGCGAACATGAAGGACGTAGGTACGAATAATTTGGGTCTGATTGCATTAAATACTAGTAACTTGGAGAAGCAACCTATTGACATTATGAAAAAGGATGAGGAGGGGGTAGGTGCGAACGGGAAAATCCCTGTTAGCTGGACCAACTACTGCGCTAGTTGTGCTGTGATTAATAGCAAGAATTTACAGAATAATAGCAGGAGTAATTATCAGGGTCGGGAGAGGATTACTGCTAATGGGAGTAAGGGGATTGGGAAAGGACTTTCACTCCATTTTAGAAATAGGTCTGCATCACAGGGTTCCCAAGGGATGGGCCAGGCACACAAGTGTAAATGTAATTACAAAGATGGAATGAAGAGGACAGGCGGATGTGTTAGTTGCTCCAAGTGTGTCATTTTGTAACGTAAAAGTTTATGTTTCGTTAATTGAGCACATAAATTATCATAGAAAATTAGCAGAGAGAAACATACATAACCTGAAATTTATGTGCATCTGAACATTTCAAGAATCTGCCACCATATTTACCAACAGGATTTTATCTGTTTGTCATTATTTACGCCTGTTTTTATTCAAGCAAGGTATTTCCGTATTTATTTAGTTTTTTAGTTGTTTTTGTTTTTAACAACCAAGTTTGTGATCGACTAAGCTCTAGAATTTTGTTGTTGAAGTTCTGCTTACAACTTGATCATCGCTTTAAATTTTTATGTTGAAAGAGGATGTAGAATTTGATTGAGAAATTTAGATTGTGAAAGTTTTTTAGTAGCATTTACAGCATTACCCATGATTATTTTTTACATTTATTTCTCCGGAAATGAATAGTTTTTAAGTTTCTGTGTGGAACAGACGGTAATAACATTTAAGTTAAATATTTGTATCATAGTGTTTCGAGCACTTGATTGTTTCAGGTTTCCCCGTAAAAAAGATCTTAAACACTAATTACTTTATCCTAATGACTTTTTTTGGTGTTTTGTAGTTATTATTTGAGTTTGCTTTGTGACTTTAATGTAAATCTGATAAGAGTTTTTTTCTGAATGACTGGTATAATATAATGCATTATTTTTTTGACAAGTGTAATAATAAATTATTTATAAAATATGATTTTATGATTTTGTCATTGTTTTCTTTGTGCTTTGTTTATTTTCGTTTGGACTTTGAGCCATTTACTATTTTTAGCTTTTCTTTACGCACTCATCGTTACTGATAAGCACTCATCCGTGCTCATCGTATCATATTTTTACTGCCGAGAGAAAATGTCTTCAAATTGGGGCAACGGAAGACAAAACACAACTTTAGCACATGGGAGAAAGCATTACTTCTACCTTCTCTTCTCTCGGCTGAGGTTCATGCTGAGCGATGAGATAAGAGATAGCAACAAGTGGGCGATAGATGATATATTATGATGAAGACCTTCAGAGGATTTTGAACTGCTCTGCGCGGTGTTATTATGCCAGATTCCCATCAAAACATGATAAAATATAGACATGACAGAATCTCATATTATTATATGTTCTCTGCTCATTCAATCAGTTGGTTCCACACACTCTCTAATCTCTTGAAAAGCAGATGAAGTGACAGAAGAGAGAAAACTAGCGAGATTTTTTCTCTCTCACACACTTTTAATGCGCATCACCATCATCATCATCATATCAGCCCTCCTCTGGCAATACTTGTTTCGTGTCTGCGGGTATCCTATAATTGCACCACTTATTTTATGACTTTCATTGAGTCTGACTGATAATAACCTTGTAAATCTTCATGAGACCACTTGTGCTGCACCAGTGTGATTGCAAACACTTGCCAGATTTTTTTTTCAATCCCCCCACAATGACGCACGTCCTGAGTCCTGACCGATGTCATGATGTTCATAATATGTTGAACAGACTCGTCTGATCATTTGCAAGCTTGTCTTAATTTATTGTTTCGTGGTAAAACTATTTACTTCTGCTTGAAGAGAGAGAGTGAGAGAGAGCTCTTATGATTAGTAAATCTTGTGCGGTTGACAGAACAGTATGTTTTAGAAGGCTGTCATCCATAACTGCTCCTCTTGTTCCAAATGAGCAATTTGGAAAATGGAATGAAATATGCGGTCTACAAAATGTGTTTGCAGCTTCAGCTGGACTGGAATGTATCTCCAGTAGACTTTTAGAAAAAAGAGGAATTTAAATTGGAATTAGTTGTGGGATATATATCTTCGACGAGAGAGAGATGACGTTCAAAAGCAGAATTGATCCCAGTTATATCTTTCAAAGGTAAGAGAGTAGATTGGATTGGCCCTGAAATAAATTGAACAGCAGGTATATAGAAACGCTTGGAATTGTTCGGAAAACGTGCAACTTCATTCGTGTGGGATTTATGGAGATGAGCTATACAGTCCAGTCCAGAACAAGTGGAAGTAAGTGGTGTGGAGTGTCTGCTCTTGTCGCATTTTTAATATGAAAAAATGAATATGTAAGATGCATCTGGAAACTGCGAGGACGTCAATGCAAAGGAAAAGGAAGGCATTACTTAATGGATGAGAAAAGTTAATCGTAATTTATATTAATATATCGATGGTTATGCATGTGACGGCTCTCTTTTATTTAGCTTTTATCTCCTTCCTTCGAAAATTTTGGTATAAATAGCAAAGCAGTCATTCATTAGGTCATTCAGTTTAGATGGAAATGATTAGTTTAATATAATGAGAAATGCGTTCATCTCATTGGCCGTCCTAAAATTCTAGCCAGACCAAGCCCACAAAGTGCCGCTTATCAGCTAAAATATTTCCATTTTCATTTCTTCAAAACATATCCCATATCGCTATTCTTTTGAATTTTAATTACGCTCTTTTCACACTGTCCAGTTTCTTACTGACTATATGTATCGGGTCATCAAGTCCAGATGAGTTTTGTAGTAAATGCTGGATATCCGCATTTGATTTTGATTGCAAACTTGCAAAATTGTCAGCAAAATGAAACTAGAATGGAAGCTGAGAGAGTGAGCATAACATCAACTTCCCGAATAAATTTTCATGTCTTGACGAGTCTCGCCAAATTTCTTGCAATAAAAATGACAAATGAGGTAAGCCAACAAAACAAAAAGTCTTCACGCTAACTATCCAACTCAAATAAAACGAGCGAAATATAACGTGAGGACATGTACCAAGTCTCACACGTTGGCTTTTTCACACAAACCCTCACCGTCAGTCTTGTAACAACCACATCGGAAGAAACGCATACAACTTCCACTTTGTAAATAGTAGTGACCAGGCCACTTCACTTCTTGTCCATTTCACACGATTGTATATGAACTTAACAAGTAAGTTCTAATAAGAAGGAAAGATGTGCTAAAATTAGCAACTAATATCAAAAATGGATTTAATATGTACAACTTTTTTGACACAATGCTTCTAGTAAGGTAGCCATGTTTCATTCAATTCAAGTGTTTTGTTTGTTGTATGTACACTTTGGTAGGTTATGCACACGTCACAAACTCTGGAAAAACTGTTTACATCTTTCAAAAATGTGTATGAAAAAAAGATGAAAAAAGTATCAACAAACAAGACTACAAACTCAGCATCATTACATATGTGGTGGCATCAAGAAATCAGCAGGGTGGTCTCTCACTCGTCGTATCTTCATAACTTCATTAAAAATACCTTTCAAGATCACCCTGCCCAAAGGGCAATAACAATCAACGCTAAATGGTTTAATCCACACCGTCTCTCATCTCGTCCGCATCGCATGCATTCATGATCACACTCACACACACTCCACACCACACGCGAAACGTGAAGTGAACCAAGGCAATTGACAATAAATATACATGCTGCGAAAAGGTTACCAATAATTTGTTACAATTCCAACTTAGCCCTTTTCAAGATTTGCCGATGATGACGATGATGCTGACTTTGTATAGACGCTTTTTTGTTCGTTACTCCCATTTAGATTTCGAGGTCAAGTGTGTATTCACTTTGGAGGACCTACACACATCATATGACAAAAAGTTAGATTAATGATAATGTAGAGATGGGTTAAATTTCTAATATAAATCATTTACAATCTATCTAGACTTGATGCTCAAAAGAGAGAATTCATATATTGATTAAATACATTCACAGTTGGAGGGTGTTCCGTTTCATTCAGACCAGACGCGAACATGTATTTAACCCGAACAAAGGATTTGAATGTCATTGCCAAATTGAGATTCAAAAAAATCATACATGTATACAGTTACAACAGTTATGCCCAAACTTGATTACAATGTGCATCTCACTCAGCTCTCTATATGAGCTGAGTCTGGTCTGATGATGACAATAAACACTGTTTTTTTCTGTTATATATGCATTATGGATTGACCAGTTTTGTGCTGAAGATGGGAAGGAACAAAGATAATAATTCTCATGTAAACCGATGCAAATATACTTGTTTGCAAGCAAGAGCATATTATACCACGTGCAACAAGTTTATATCACCGAGAGAGATATCTCATCTCTCTGTCGTGCATAAAAAACTCCCAATTATATAGACACATACAAATTCCCATCATTTTAGCCACAGGACCAGTTACTATACAAATAGAAGTTTTAGCAAGGCTTCAATTGTCTTCATGAACATATATTCCTCCTCTTCTCTCTCTTGTCATTTTCCCATTGTGAGGAGAGCACAATTCACATATGAATTGCATTGGGATTGGGAGAGAGAGCTGTTAAATGTGGATGTATGGTTTTGTGCAGTGTATTTGTAGGAGGTTATTTATTGGGTAATGATTGCACAATGGTAGTCTGCTACGCACTCCCATTTGCGTCAGAGCAGACGTCACAGGCTCATTGAACAGGACGACAAGCAAGGCAAGTTGTTTGCACTTACCCTTTACACTTTTATTATGATTTTTTCCTTCACTTAACTTTTATTGCTTTTTTGTACGGACAGAGTGTGTGGTTTGGTTGATGTTGGCCGAAAGAGAGCTGAGAGAGATACCCATAATACAATTTTTGCCTGTGGAGTACACTTTAATTTACATGTTTTATGCAACTTGACTAAAATGCGATAAAAAATGAGAGTCTCACTAAAAATATCTTGGGTGTTACTTGTTCAACTCGACTATATAATCGAGAGAGAAGAAAAAAGTTATTTCCTATACAATTTATTTCGGTTTAGGAAGAAAAAGGGGATAGCCCAGATATGAGATACACACACTTACCATCAGAGTGAGGTCTCGAAGGTGCAATGCATAATAAACAGAATTACTGCATGAATTAACTTGATGTGCATTTTACTATTCTTTCTGCTTATGTGATCATTTTTTAAGATCGGAAGATGTGAGGTGCTTCAAAAAGATGTTGCGTAAGGTGGAAGGACAGTTCAAGTACGTTTAGATTATGTAGAACCAATTCTTGTGAGAATTAGCATCTCATCATGGCATAGATGGAATTCGATTAGTGCACTTATGTAAAAAGTCAGCGTATACCTAAAAATTGTAAGTACATTTTTATATTTATCAAGTGAGCGTCTTTCTACCAGGCTTTCCCTTCTCATTTGAAATTCATCTCCTATGTTGGAATTGGAATTCCTGAGAATTCTACCGAGTAGAGTGAGTGCAAGTGATTAATACCACGATGAGAATCAATTGGTTACAAATTTGCTCTATCTTTTACTCACTTACTTTCGACATGAAATCACACTCACAAATTTTCCCATATACGTCATTTCCATGTTTTTCTCCACCAGAACAGAACTACTTGTAGTCATATTGCTATCACATGCGCAAACATTTCTTCGTCCGCACCTACCGAGAGAGATCAAGATTGATAATGTGGTTATGTGCTCTTCGGCGAGGAAAATCTCGCTATTTATCGTAGACAAGATTATCCTGTTCTCACTTCACCGGGGAGAAAAGATAATCCCACATGACGAGCATACGCAAAACTTATGAGCTGAATGCGGAATCTGTGTAAAGATGACATTGGAGCCTGTTTTGGGGTAACGTGGCATACCGGATTTGACGCTACTTGGTGAATATTTAGCATGTATTCGATGCAACTTGGAATTGCTAATTAATTCATTGTAAAACTTTTCCCGAAAATATTCAATCAACCTGAAGCAAGCTTTGGATGATGCTACTCGCTACTCAAGTACGAACCTAGCGCAATCCTTTCCAAGAACACGGCGAAGTTCGTAATGAGTAATGAGCTATGCTTGTGGGATTTTCACAAGTTGCCTCAATGAAGCAAATATTCCCATTCTCATCATGACACAATATATTAGAAAAAATTATCTCTCACTTCATCATCGCTTCGCAAGGTATTCCTTTCTGGCAGACAATATTCGCGGAATCCGCGTAGTGATGAAAAGAACCGTTCTGGCTCAGTGATTGCTGCCAACTGATTAGACTGAAAATTGCAAAAGGTACTAAATAGTATTGTGGTAAATATGACAAAACAAGGTAAAATTTGAAGCAAGAACATAATGACGTCTCCGGATTCCAAGTAAATGATTAGAATAAAATATATGCAGACTTTTTTCACTTCTTGCTAAATGTGGTCCCTATTTCTGTGCACTGTGTTCAGGGTCAGCGTGAGACTACTCCAATCTGTGCGGAATTTCCACAATTTTGACAAGATCTCGTCGGTTCCTGTCCTGATCATGGTCATCCTGTCAAGTCCTCAATCTTATCGTTGGTGCATATGGGGCCACCTGTACAACTCCACATATTCGACTTCTTTGGTCGGCATCATCAGTATTAATATCTAGGTCATGGTTCATCCAGTATTAACTATAATTTCTAAGAGATTTGTACTTCCGATTTTGTTTAAGAATGCAGTAAAATTAGCAAGAGCATTGTCAATTTAATTGGCGAGTTTTCAATACTTTCACACTTTGCCGTGAGTTTTACGCGCGTGTATAATTAAATATTCATATGAATCTAGATAAATGAAGCTGCATTCAGCATGATTAAGATCACGTTTTAATAATTTATTTTCAATAACTTCCTCCACAACTGTAACAAATACAACGAAGTAGAATTTAAACAAAGAAGCCAATTAAACGAATTGCTTCAAAAACATGTCTGAAATAAGAGGGACCTTTCCTAATACATATTGAATGAGTTACATAAAAATCGTGAACTAACTGCAGAACGTATTTATAATCTACGTTGTCTTCTCCCTTTACTTAATCACTTTTCAATACAAAACGAAATTATCAGGAATCAGCCTTTTTCATGGTGTGCAAACGTGCAACTCTACACAAAAACAATAATTGTATCCCGTCGAGTCGTTGACATACACATTAGTAGTATAAGGGACGTCCCTTATACTACTCACATTTTTTCAAAGATTTCTCTAAACATATTTACTAGTACACATTTAGAAGCTACGAACAACGCTTTCCGTTTCTGAATCTGCACTGAAAAATGCAACACACTGATACTGTGATGTGACTGTTTCGTAAAAATTCGACATTCTAAATGAAATAGGACTTAATTCTATTCGAAGAACAAAAAACCAACCAACCAGTTTTTTCTTATAAAGCATTTAAAAGTAGTAACTACAAAATATCTGACTTGAGGTCATTTTACCATCAGTGAGTATTTGAAACAGCCGAATTTACTTTTAACACATTATCAGCAAGGCGTTCAATCTTCCATCTCATACAATATATATGATTTAAACGTACATAGTTTTCTACCTTTTATATCAATCACAAATGGAACTTGCGTTTAATGACAAATAATTAAGATCAATTGTACTTCCTTGAAGCTACTCAGCGAGCGATATGACTTGGTAACAGAACAGAGAGTGGAGAGCGGCCGTTTTTAGTAGTTGTGTAAATCGTTTGCAAAAATAAACCGCATCATTAAATTGAAACAAGGAATATTTGGAGACTCTATTTGAATATATTCCAGAAAGAAAATCGTATCGGTTTAAAAAATGTAATTTCGTTTTCCTTTTCTGAGCTTCTCTCTTAATTAGAGACATGTTATAGCCAATGGCATCATTCATGAAACGTAAACCGAAACCAGTACCAAATTTCCTTGCAAGATTTCTAAACATAATTGATTATTTCCTGGTCGTTTATCTCTGCAACGCTACTACATTATTATTTTAATAGTTTTTTTTGGAGCGGACAGACTGATTTTTAGGTACAAGTATGTGGTTCTGTAAAAACGACGCTTTTTTACGAGGAAGAGAGTGAGAGAGAGAACAATGGTTCAAGTGGTATTATTATTGGTAACCTGCTGGCTTATCTACGACCGCACAACCAGCATAAGAACGACCTACGACCATGGATGAACTGAGGAGTGTCCAGCAGTCAGTTTTCGGATCGTAAACTTCCACCGACGCCAAATTGCATGTGCCATCATCGCCACCGATAACGTAAAGAAGACCACTCAAAGAGATCACACCTGGAATAACATCAAAACACAGCGAGTTGTCTTATATAGTCTTTCATATGACAATGCATAAATACCATATCCACTAAAGTTCTTTACTATAATCTTCGACGGCAATTAAAACTACATTAAAAAGGTGCAAAAGTTATTGGCAGCGGTGGGATTCGAACCCACGCCCCCGAAGAGACTGGTGCCTTAAACCAGCGCCTTAGACCGCTCGGCCACGCTACCATTCGTGTTGGCCAATTGGAAAATGCTACTAGTTCAGTATCGCTCACTATCTGCTGAGATCCGTGCACATGATGCGTATGCTCGTCGTAAGTATAAAAATGTACGAGTCAAAGTGAATGATTGCAAGTACAAATATAATATACCTTACCTTATGCACATTACCCTAAGTATAGCAGATGCGCTATGTGATACCAAACTAATGCTCATACACAGACGAATGCCTTCATGAACAATTATGAATGAGCACATGAAAATTAATTTCTGCAAAAATGCTTCCGTATGTGACGTGCTCGTGCTGAACACTGCTAATTGACTGTACTGATAAGCGATTATTGAACATTGAACTATATGTATGAACTTCAAGACTACTTGTTAATTTGATAACTTCTGTATGAATTGCAACTACAAACTAGATGAAATATCATGCAATTTCCCTAATTTTGTTGCTAAACTCAGGTTCGATCACACCTGCCAGTACTTACTTGGGTATTTATAAACAATGTGATTATGAATAACGAAGATTTTAAGAGTTGATATGAAAATGGTTTACGAACCAGCGTTTCTCCTACAAGTAGCCATGTCTGCAACAGCTTTCCACGTGTTTAGAGCTGGATCAAACACTTCGACTGACTTCCTAACGATGGGCCCATCATGACCTCCAACAGCATAGAGTAAACTATCCAGGACCCCAACCCCTGCGCCAGATCGTCTTGCAGACATTTCCGCCACAGTAGTCCATGTATCTCCTTCAACATCATAACGCTCCACACCACTGAGACATTGTCTCGAGGAACCGTCATAGCCTCCAACCTATGGCAAATGAAGGTATTTTTTCAGAATTATACATTCTGTGAACGTTGAAAAGAAAGAAAATTTTGTTATTTTGCTTTACTTACCGCGTATAACTTTCCATTCACGACTCCAACTCCAACGGAACTCCTTCTAGTTGACATTGATGCTATAGTTGTCCATTCTCCCGTAGCTGGATCAAACATTTCCGCAGTGTTAAGACCACTAGATCCATCAAATCCTCCGACGGCAAAAATTTTGTTATCCAGAACAGCGACGCCCAAAGTGGATCTCCTTGCATTCATGGGTGGCCCTGATAACCATTTACCGTTGGCGGGGTCAAAGATGTCGACCGTTTTCACTCGAAGAGAACCGTTAAAACCGCCTGCGAGGTAGACAATGTAAATGTAATCACCCGAATATTTTAAATAATGGCATCCTCAGGGACAAATGTAAGTTTTAAAATCTTAAATGGGGAACTTACCAACTGCATAAACTTTTCCTAGCACAACGGCAAGTCCAGCCCGACATCGTCGAGTTGGCATATCCGAGAGCAGACGCCATCGTTCCTCCTAACGAATTAATAAAAGAAATGAGTACAAAAATCAAGATGGTTATCTAAAAAGCATTTAACACATTTGGCGAATACCGAATTTCCATCCAAATCCATCCAGCTCACCTTGAAGTCATAAGATTCAACACATCTAATGGCTTTTGGGGCCTGCCCTCCCACAACAAGCAGTACTTTCGGAAGACCTACAGGTTGCCTCGGCTTTGTTCGAGGGGAAGCAAACGTTGCTTTCTGCTCGCCACGAAGCAAATGGAACTTAAGTGCTTCAATTAATAAATCTTTGCATTTTGGACTCAATCTGAGTAGCGGTTCTTCATCCACACGATTAACAAGGTAGTCCTGGGACAAGAGTGGAAATCTTACATGTTCCATTAGCATTGGAACATGTTCTTTCCGAGATTCTTGCTCATGATTAACCCAGCTTAAAACACATTCGAAAACTATCTCCTCTGATGGCACCGTTAATTTATCACTGGATATTAACGCGGTCACCTACAAAATAAAGTAACATAAAATTTTATCAAAATCTATATCATGAGCAATTTTCAACACTGAATTTACATTTTTCAAGTGTATATACAATACCTGTTCAACGTCTAAAGCCAAAAATTCCTCCCCTTCGACCACATCCCCGAAATGAAACTGGATGAACAAATCGGCCGCCGCGATGAGATCAATGCACCCGTGTAAATCAGCAAATGCGCGGATTCCAAGACAGTTTGTGGGATGAAGCTGCGACTTCAAGAAATCTGAACATGCTTCTTTGACATCAGATAGCTGCATAAGGTTGGCAGCAGGAAGAAGATTCTGGACAGTATCCTCTGTAATACTTATTTGACCAGAGTAGACATAAGAAATAAGCATCTGCAATGCAGTAGGATCAACCCCCTGAATCGTGACCTTGTCCTTCTTCTTCTCTTCAAAAGATGCAAACATTGCATAGAAGTACGGAGAGCATGAAGCCAAAACCATGCGATGTGCTGGGATTTCCACATTACCAGCAATCAATGTCACATCGCACATCATCGTTCCCCTACAATGACAGATCCATTTGTTACAACCCAAATGCATACATGGATCATAAATGCATGCTTTTAATTTCTAGAACGTACTTCCTCAATGTATCCAAAATCCCGAATGCCTTCTCAAAATGGGTGGTATTTTTGTACGGAGGTTTATAATCATCTTCCTCCGGGAGATTAGATTGATTCCTTTGAGAACTTTCGTCGAGTGAATTTTGACTGGCATGCCTTAATAGCAGGCCTAGTGGTTCCGCTCCACCCTGGCGGTTTGTGGATCCAGATCTGGAAATAGTCAACAACCATTCAATTTTAAAAACCAAATGTAACCTCAATTCATACACTATACACAATACATTCAGATATTCATTATGTGTACTTACATGGATCCCGCATCTGAAGACGAGGATGATGGTGCATTCTCCATGTTCTTGTCTTTTTAAGGTCTAGTAATAATAGTGAAGGTTACTTTTAACCGCTTCCAAAAATGACGATCGCAGTCCACAAAAATGGCAAACTCCTGAACTACTCAACCTTGTACATTAGCAACTGCGTCTACATCAATTGACTTTTCTTTCTTCTACTTTCCCCTCGATTGTCGACATTCACATTTTGGTCTCGTAAT
>JAQFZW010002790.1:0-15455 GCA_034687055.1 Heteromurus nitidus | reverse complement strand
AGGATTGTGTTTTTGTGTGCGTGCGTGGAAAGTGGAAACCCAGAGCACATGGATTTGGTTATTTGGGCGCTGCAGACGTCAGTCCGATCATAGGGCTGCAGCAGGACTTCGTTGTGATCCCGGGCATTGCGATACTCGCAGGTTGTGCATATGCGTGTGTGCACCTGTGCTGACCTGCTTCATGTCCATCATTCATTCATGCTTCATTCATGAATAGTTTTGCAAGTTCGTTATTCAGGTCAGGGTATGTAGTTCAATGACAAAGGGAAGTAATTTAATTATATAATATAATTATTATTACAATATTATCATTTCCGATTCAATTAATTTTTCTAATTAGCAAATCACAAGAATGCTTAGGCTGCCAAAAGCCTCAATGTAGGAAGCATAATAACGAACATTGTAAAATGCAATGGTAATGATATTTATTGTTAATGACTTTTACAATTGCACAATATACGTGTCCTCATGTCAAGCATGTTTCCGTTGGCGACTTGGCGTTGAACCTTATGCCTTTTGCTTACAAGTGGTTTTGACCTGTGCAACAACAACACGACCACGTTGAAAACGGTAGCATAAAATTCGTATATATTTCCATTTCCATTTCCACATCATGAAACCGCATCTTACCTTAAACTTACCATCTTCTGTTGATAACGCCATTGACCACTGTGTGAAAAAAAGGAAGGGAATATATTTTTTTGTGAATGAAATACTTGGCACAATACAGCGGAAGGAGGTGGGGTGCAGGAAAAGTTGTGTCGTAAAATCCCTTGAAAAGAAGTGAATGAAAAAAAGGTGTCAACGCTTTGTGTGTGTAGCAAACTCATATGCATTTACAATTTACACATATTTCAGCCTCTCACGAATGAATGAAACATTTCAAGTGAACTTCTCTCCTTCTCTCTACACAATCTCATCGACTTCACTGAAAGCGTTTACGATTTACTCGAGATGAGAGAGAGAGTCATTTAATAGAGCGACTTTTCCAAATTTGCGTCAATGAATGAAGGACCACTTCCTTTTCCTTGAGTTGAGAATGGAGTCACTTGCTCACAAGTGTTGTTGAAAAACAACCTGAGCTTTATTATGCTCAATCTTCGTCTTCATATTATTTATGTATCGTTTTGTAAGGTGTGTGGCGTATATATCTTAGATGGATTTTCATTGACGAATTTGAACATGGTTACACACGCAACTTATATACATACATTTACATCCGCTTACAAACCAGAGCGAGAGGAGTAAAAGGGAGAGAGAAAATGGTATCAATTGAAACGCTTGTAGATCACTTAAATTCATGATGACCTGTCGCCTGAAGAAGAATGATCGGGCTTTTCGGGGATAAAATGGTGGAGGAACGATTTTCTTCTCATTGTTATACATGATTCTCATGACCAAGAGCATGAACTTGTGTGATGTTGTGCAATTCCCCACAGAAAGAGAGAAAAAGTCTCTTAAAACCTTCCCGTTCAGTTTGATGGATAGTGTTCTGTCAAATGTGGGATAACTCTGATGACAACAAAGGCGGATCTCATATGATAATGTGAATATAAATCGGTTTTCCATTCAGCTAGCCCTTCCCTTCCTCCTCGTCCACGTTTCTACAAGTCCAATCTGCGGTTCGGTTACAAACGTTATTTCTCCTCTCGGTAATCCGCGAATAATTGTTTTCTAAACATGAACCACCATCTTATTAAATCCCAAGTTGCTAATTATAGAGTTAGCATCAGGATTTAGGGATATAAAAAATTGTATAAAAAATTACAAAAAAGTGGCCACATTGCATTAAAGACGCAGATGTGTACACGACCACAGGTTACGAACTAATGGAGCTATTTCATCTCTTTAAATGGAATAATCAGTGAATTTACATGACTGTTAATAAAAAAAGCACAGAGCAAAACTCTCAACTTTGACCGCATGCTTTTTATGATATAATCGCATCCACTGGATGAAGTGGCTGTAGGCTGTAGGAATATTGTGGAAACCACAAGCATATATTTTCCCCTTCGTGTTTGGATTTTACACACATTTAACCAAGAGAAATGAAGACCAAAGGAGGATACGGAAAAGTTATGAAGCAAAGAACATGATGTGGTAAGAGTGGACACACGATGTGTGGTCCTGTTTTAAACCAAATTATATGATGATCTTATAAAAATGGGTTATGTTCCAAGTGGAAGGCGGCTGGGCACAGATGGAATTAATGACTTACGATACTTTATTTAGGGAACGAGGATCTACAGATACAGTTTGCGAGTAATAGTGCCAGTTTTGTGGTACCGCCTGCCAATGTTTATATCCCAACATGTCGTCGTCGTCCACATTTCCCCTTCCCCAAAAACCTTTCCTGTGGTCGTAGACGAAACTAGAAAAATAGATCACTTTCCGAGGTACGGTCGCAGTGTCTGACAACCAAACAAAATGCCCATTTTTTTGCAAAATTTTCAACCCAACCTAATTCACGAATTGTTAAGGCATACGAATTATTTAATAGTTAAGCAGGCATACTACCATACTACATGAGTTTATCATTTATGCCAAAGTTTCTGTGGCCATTCACTCATGATGATACGCGTCCATTGTCTCCATTGGAAATATCAACACAAGAAACTATATCTTGAGCAGACGCAAGTCTGGTCTCCGCTCAAAGTGCGAACTTCCATTAAGCAAGTTTCTTATTTGTGTGGAAGGAGAGTGTTGTTTCGAAGAGTCTAGTATTTTTTAACAGATTTCCAAGGTTTCCGGTAATTGAGCACAAAATCCCTTCAGGAGAAACTTGTTTAATCGGAAAAAGTGGGAAAGAAAAAGAAGAAAAGAAAAGGAAAACTTTTTACAACGTTCGCTCGTCGAACCAATAATGTGTGAGTGACCCACTCTTTCTTGTTGCGAGGGACGCTTCCACAGAAAAAAGAGTGGCGTTGTGTGCATCCATCCAGCACACACTGCATTAGGCGAAACACACACACACACACTCGTAATGGAAGAAGAGTATTTTTGGTGCACACAGTTTTCTTTAATGGGAAAAGGTGGCGAAGAATAATAGAATAAAAGTATCGGAGAGAAAAGTTGTGGTAAGGAACATAAAAACCCGATATAATGAGCTTCGACAAACTTTTTAGACCTTCATTTTCTTCTAACTTGTCTCATATGCTGTTTCATTTATAAACTACTTATAGACTTGCATCCGCTCACTCTCTTTTTATATACGAGCGTGTACCCTACATCTTCCCTAAGTGCATCACTACATAACTTGTAATGGAGTAATGCCATCTAATAAACCGGCCTTCTTCCCTGCTCTCGTCAAAGTGGGCAAGAAAAAACACTCAACGAAACAGGCTATAGTCTCAGTCAGTCTCCTTCCTTTTCTCCACGCTATCTTCTTTTACTTTTTGTGTGGAAGTGGTTAAGGAGAGAAGAAGAGGGGCGGGGTGAATGCATAAGGTGGAGCTAATCATAATATAATTAAAAACTTTTCTTAGCCTTCATCTCATGCAACAACTTTAATAATAGTTTATTTGGAGGCATCATTTAAGGTTATTAGGTTTCACGCGAAACGTTCCCCGAGAATGCCCTGATTGTGTGCTTCCATCTTCCACCAGGTTTGTCTGTCTGTCTCTCTGCTCATATATCTTTTGTCTGCTCTTCGACTACAGTTCGAAGAGAGATATTGCATCTAATGTAATTCCTCTCCGTCTCCATACGGGCATAATTAAACGAAAACCCTTAAATATTTCAAATGTTACGTGGAGATCCCTGCTTCAGCTTCAGTAAATAATGCTTTGTCTAACCTTTTCAAGACAAGCTTCTTTAAAATAGTTTATTTTCCAACGGGTTTCTTGTCTCTTCGGTGGACCGATCATATCTTGTAAATAAAGCAAGTCAAGTATGAGTTGTTCCAAGATATGGGACTCTCTCACTTTGCCCAAGAATCGTTGAGAAAAAGAACTAAATGAGCCAGGGGCTTCCTCATCACCAGCTTCCAAGGAGAGCAAGTAAATGAGTTTTAATTATGAGAGGGAACATGCCAGTTATTAACGTATATTTTACTTCACTATTTTATTTAACTTTTACCATCACACACTACACGGCGCAAATTTCTTTTCATCAGATACACATGCTGACTCCCCTGTATAGCCACGAACTTTTCTCTCTCTCATCCTTCTATCTCTCTAACGTACTTTTTTTTCCTCTTCGCTTTTAACTACCTCGGAATAAATGAGATATTTATAAGCATCACACTAATTAGTGCAGACCCCCGTTTTTGAGAAGTTGTTTTACAACTCTTGGAGTACTGCTCACAATCAAAACTTTTTTCGAGCTCCTCTACTTTTTTCTCTATAGTTTTGATGACAAGTCAATATAGAAGGACGACATCCATGTACCAGTTTAGATGGACATTGTCGAATGTAAGATGGAAGTTGGAACACATTTTCTCTTTTTTTTGCGGAGGAGAGAGAGAGAGAGTTGTATTTGTCTCGAAGAAAAAAGGACTAAAACTAAAAGCATGTATGTTTTTTGCTGTGTATTAAGAATACTTCATATGAAACTAATGAAGAAAAATCGGTAAACGGTTGACAGGTCCTTTCGCTCAACCCACACATAATATACGATTTGACTGTCTGACGTGGTGAGTAAGTGCAGAGGATGCACACAAACTGCTCCCAACATTTTTTTTTATATATTCGATACGTATTTACGTCTTAATATTTGTACAATGATGCTATCTCCCATTGGCGTAATGGTTCCGGAGAATTATGGGATTGGAAAAAGAAACTAGCTCGGGAGAGCGAGCAGAGCAGAGTGAGAGGAATGAGAGGAATAAAAAGGATGACGAGTGGAGAGTAAAAGGGAAGACAAAGGCAAATATCACATTCAATGATATTATTACATTCTCGTTGGCCCAATTCAATTCCTCCGGTTTTACGTGCACCACGCACCATCCCATCCCGCCCATATTTCTCCTCCGTCGTCCCTCTCTCTCTCTCCTCTCTCTCTCTCTGTATAGATATGACGTTTAGCCGAGCCGAGTGAATCAAATGAAGCACATCAGAGATGGGAATGGAGTTTGGCGAGGCAATAAAAACGGAAATGGAGAAGAAAAAAGAAGTGAAAGGGCAATAGTTTCGGAAGATATCAGGACGGGAGAATGGAGATATCTAAAAAGATGATGAAATGAGAGGGAATCTCTGTCCTCCTGAATCTCTTCCAACGAACTGTAACTGTGTGCTAGATGCTACACACACGCTCTCCTTTTTAGAAGAAAAAACAATGGAGGCGGATATGAGGGAGTGAGACACGTAGCTTAGTTGAGTTACCGCATTATATTACATAACGTATCACTCTCACTCGCCTCTCTCTCTCTCTCCTCCAAATATTACATCTTATATCACCACCCCCAGAGAAGAACACCCAACAACGTAGATATTCATCCTCGTTTTTATAGCCCTCGAGTAGAGAAACACGTTCATCCTACAACTTGTATTAAGATGTTACGCGTTTAACAAAAAAAATGCCATTCGAAGAAGCGAGAGAGAGAGAGAGAAAATTGTGTCTTGCTTCCATCCCTTCATGTTCCGAGAGTTGTCGATAACTGGACGATGTCTTAAAATTAGTGAAAATTTGAGAATCAAGAAAACAAATATCTTGAACAAGTTGAAGGTAAAATGCTGCAAATAATCATTATTGTATTTTTAGGACGATTTGTGACGGCTTTTAGCTTTATGGTATATGGAAACTTTTTTAAAAATGCACACAAGGGGGATGTAAATGGAAGCACACACTAGTCGATTTCGATGCAAAAGGCATGGAAATAAAAATGTGTGCGGATGGAGAAGGAACATATTTATCGTGTTGAATCCTCCACTTTTTGCTGATGGAATGATTGTGGAGACGAAGAACAAGCAACTTCGCCAAGCTATAGACTCTATGTTTCTCCTATTGATAGTTGCATTGACTTGAATCCATACATTTTCGCTGTGTCATTCCTTCTAGATTCCATGTCGCGGGAATAGGACGTTTCTAGTGGAACGATTAAGAAAAAGGGGGATTCAATAGAGAAGATGGAAGGCCAATTTAAAGGCTTTCAACTTGGGCCGACGGCCTATCTATTTTCTCTTTTGTTTCGCTCTCTCTCTCTTTTAGTTCATCTCGATCCATTCTATTGCCATTCTTTATTCCCTCGTCTCTATTTTCTTTTCCTTTTCCATGTGAAATCAAGCGATCTCATAGGGTTTATAAATAAATAAACGCATATAACATTTGCTCGCCTACCCAAACCCTCTTATGTTATATATTGTCTTGTGTGTGTGTGCAGAAAAAAATAACTTGCTGTGGAAATGGAATCGTTTTCGATTATGTGTAAAAAGCATCCGCACACACTCGCGAAGAAAACGGCCAACCACAAAATAATATCCCTTTTCCGCCTTCTCTGACTTGCAAATGAAATAGACCTTTTTTTGAGCTTCTCCACGGATGGAGGATGCATGGTTCTTGTGTATACCCAAGAAAGATCGACTTGTTTTTATAGTGACCAAAAAGTCTTCTCTCCGTTTTGAAAGACATTTGAGAACCAACAGCGCAAGTTGTGTAGGTTGAAAGGGAAATTCCGACAATGGCAGTAAAATGTGGATGGGTTTCGATGATTCCCTGAATATCATTTTCTACCACACTGATACCATTCTGGACACATATCTCCCACCTGAAAATAATGTAGTAAAAAAGAGTGACGAGAATTCTCTCTCAACAAGTAATCTACGCGTGTATATCTTGGCCAAACTGTAAATGGCGAATAGGAAACGTTGGAAAATTTGATGGGTTGCAGTTAATGGATTCAGCTCCAGCGACGAGGATTTATGGAGCGGAGAGAGAAACACGCAACTTAAATGTACGTTAAATGTGGAATGCTTGGAGGTCGAAGGTATAAAATAGATTTTCATTATATTTCTCCCGTTCCGTTCAGGTACTCCAGATCGACAGCGGAGAGTGATGCGTGTTTGAAGCTGGTTTGTCATAAAAAGATCATAAATGGATTCCATAAAAAAGTGGCAGCAAGCAAAAGATATGGAGACAAGAACGGATTGAATGGATCACAACTATTTTTTACGACTTGAACTAGAGCTCATCACTGCCAATCGAAATTCTCTCGATGAGATGATAATTAGCAGCTTGAGCCTTTAGCAGTTCGTGAAAAAAAGTTATATTATGTTGACGTTTCTGATGAGCTTATGACCGAGTAGAAATGAAAATGACAAGGTTTATTATTTATTTTTGTATGTCAAAAATCTGTTTATTATTTTTCCAAGATATTACCATACACAGGGTGTGAATATTCAGCTTTTGAATATTCCTTTCTGATTGCTAGAAACGGGTGTCGCATATATACTTACTACCGCAGACAAGTATGATCATTTATATAATTATCAGTTATTGGACATTTTGACTAATGGCTGAGAGGATGTAGAGAGAGAAAATGTATTTCCTTTTTGTGTAAGTGGTACAAACTACATTAAGTACACGCTTTTTATTATTCTTTTACCGTCTCAAAGAAATGATAGAAACTAGTTGATGATTTTAAAAAGGTGTAATTTTATTCACCCTCGACAATAGTGTTTCGTCCATTTACAAGGGATATACACAAATTAAGCCTTTCCCCCTTCATTTCAGAGAGCTGAAAATCACATAATGTATATACGCAAACCATTTCCCTTTTTACCTGAGATTTTTTTTTATAAAATAAAGCCTTACTAATATCTTCTTCTTTTAGTGATAGAAAACACGGCGGCCGCGATATCCTGCAACTTTTTATTAAAGCTTACAGCAATCCAATTTGCGAGTTGACTCCTCCCCTTTCTCCATTATTACATTACATAATAATAATAATAATAATTAGTTGCTATAACGAAAAGTGACACTGACTACCTTTAATCCGGAAATATGTTGTTCATCGGCAAAAAAATCAAAATCAAAACCTTCATTTTTTTGCGATTGGGACAAATACTTGTCAATATGCAACAGATTTTTCTTTGAATGAATAGAGGTATCTATGTATTACTTAAAGTAGACACGCTTTTCTCATACTTTAACCTCTCCGAATATATATTTAAGTCTTACATTACTGTACAGCTTCATACATACAAACACAATAAATATATAATAGTATTACAACTTGGCGAAAAAATATCTACCATATATATGTATGTACATATGTATATTAAGAGAAGTAGACTGAAAGAGGAGGACAGGACATATATAGAGGCTGGTATATATTGTACAAGTACAACGCACGCGCACCACTCACAATTTTATGTACAAATTACGCTTTTTCCTATATACTTTTTTTGTATTGTAATAATAATAGCCATTTTGCTTGGACACGAAGTGCAGACTACCGACTTTTGAGAACGCTTCCTTACAACATTTTTTTATGTGGACGAGAGTGAGAGAGAGAGGTTAAAACGGAAAAATGAAATGGACCCTGTAAATTCTCTGTTCTTGACAACATTTGCAACCGCACGCAGACGCACCTATACCTGATTTACGTGGTATACACATATCGTATCTAGATTATATGATTAAACACGCTAAGTATTATATTGTAATTAAATATTCCCTTTTTTCACTATCGCTAGTCTTAAGAAGCGAACGATTAGTAGAGGACGTAATCGAATAATATATTTTCAAAGGTGAAAACTATGAATTGGGCTGTTGTTAGTAGGTACATGCATAATATCATCATGCTCTTGTCACCAATATTATTGTGGCGCAGAAGAAAATGTTTGTTTGCTGAACGTGCTCAAATCAAGTTGACCAGAATTGTGACGGGACATACCATAATAATATGTGCAGATTAATCTATACAATAATAATCTTGCTTTTTAAGGAAGTCTTTGGATTTAAAAAAAATTGAAGTGACTAAGAATATTCTTTCACACATCCAGAGTATTCACGTGTGTTGTTATATGCATGCTGGTTTGGAACTTGTATACATTTCAAAAATAATAATAATAATTTGCAGAATGGCTCGAAACGTAGTGCGTACGCAGGATTTGTTGGAATTATGTTTTCTCTCAAGATTATTATGTGACAAAGTAAAGTTTTAGAGATGGGATCTACAATTGTGTGCCGAATATTTAGCAATTAAATCAACATCGACTAATGCTTGGATTTTGCTTCAAAAATTGTAAAATTGAGAGGGGAATTTTGTGATAAAGATTTGTCTATATAAAATTCAATGTTTTTAGCTAATCGGACATTCTTGTATGATTCCACCACGAAAGTAATTTTGGTATGTAATTGAGTTTTTTGAACTGCTTTTTAAATGTGAATCCTTTTCAATTGGATAAAGTGAAAAATCGAATGGCAACTATCGTAGTTGATTTTTGTTATATCTCCTAAATTTTTTTCTGGATGGGCCATGCTGTTTTTACATAATATGTATTGAATACGCTGTGTGTTAAGAATAGTTAATATATATTATTATTTTAAGTAGTACTTCGCCGTGATATTGAGATGTCCTCTGCGAGGTTTACCGCCATCATCAGTGGTGGTCATCGTCATGATATTTTGATCTCTTTCCTACATGATGTTCCTGGATGAGATCACCACAATCCTCCTGATCCGATGTCTCACAAAGCCCCTCCGCCTCCTCCTGTTTTCTTTTCGCTGTGGCCATCTCGGCTGCGTGCTTCTTTCGCCACTTTGTCCTCCGATTTTGGAACCAGACCTGCAATCACACACAATTATCAAACACTGAATTCAGACATACGCAAACTAGTGTACATGGCAAATACTCTCTAACTGAAATACATAATATTTGTAAGCAAGGCGAAACCTCGTCATGAAACAGCAATTTAATCTAATGATTCCATAAAGCCGACCTTAATTTTCCATGAAAGAATATAAATAGAGGGGGGGGGACACCACGTACATGGAGCTTGATAATAGTTTTTTTTAAAGCAAAACTCTGTTTTCCATTCTCACACGAAACAAAGGGAGAACAATTGCAACTTATGTTTAGCGGAACAACAACAACAACAACAAAATAATATATATGTTAGAAGTGTATGAGCAACATTAGATCACATAATTTAAGACAAATTTAATAGAGAAGTGTAATTAAGCAAAGTGAGTAAGAGAGAGAGAGGGAGCAGCTCTACGCGAAAGTGTGCACTCTTTGTCGGTAAATCATGTTGTCTGGCTTTATACACACCCTTTTTCTTTCCTATTTCCAAGAGTGGAGCACTTCAGAAGGCAATTAATTTCTGTTATTTCTCCTCCACTTGATTCATTGGGATCAGAGAGTTGACTACGGAAAACAAAATAGTGTGTACATTCGGAGCTTTTAAGTACTTCTGGAAAACATTGTCAACTTTGTGTTGTCTCTCTAAAATTGCTCGTGTGCTCCACATCCAACAGAGAAATATGTATATTTTGCCGAATATAAACGTTGCTTAATTTCCCATTATAAAAATCTGAGAATGTGCACAATCAACCGCATCGAGAGAGAGAGAGAGGAGTAGTGCAGTGCAGACTGCAGACATAAAAGAGGGAGGAAGACTAGCTGAAGAATAATATCAGCATGCTGGTCTTGTGTGGAAGCAATAGGCTCATCATCATCTCCGTCGTCTACAAACTTGTTTCCACCAAAACCAAAGCTAATTATGCCTTACATTTGCAAATTACATGCTCTTTAGCTGAGATGGGCGAGCCATTCTTCATTTCCCCGTGTGTGCTCCACCAACACACACACACACACACACGTTATCCGGAATATGAGGAGCAAACAGCGTCATCAACATGATGAAGGAGAATTACTCCTCCGTCAGCCTCCTTCTTCCGCTCATAAATGTGGCGAGGAGCACAGTTGTGAATTTAGAAATCATTCTCTAAAAACTGTATCTCAACTCGGAGCTGAGGAGGAGGAGGAGGAAGAGGAGAGAAAGATGATGAAAATAACAGTAACGAGTATACAAGTAACCAAAAACGGAGAGAAACCTCTGTTCTCGCTGCTGCAGAGACACTCCATTGTCTCCGAGAGAGAGTGTGCAAGATAAACTGAGTTGGCCAGCATATCGCAGTACTTTAAAGTGAATATGTGTGTGTGCGGTGTGGCTCACCCAGTCAGAGCGCGGTGGCGGCATCTCTTCTCCATACTCAACCTCCTCCCCGAGACTACATACTAATAATATGTGGAACGTGTGAGTATGCGAGAAAACATTAAGTAACTTTCTCGCCTACATTTTCCCGATATTAATACCGAAAGAATAATAATAGCTTAAGCCGTTTGAGAACCACAGAAATGGTTGTGGCAACCAACAACTGTGCCACATTGTCACTCGAAATAATAATAATAACGGGCGAAACCGGCGGCCGCTCTTCTCTCTCTCTCTCTCAGCTCTCTGACATAAAATATTAACGTGTACATAACATAAGTTGCCTTTCTCCAAGTCTTACAAGGAGGAGGAAGGAAGGAAAGGCGCACTTTTCCCGTCACATATGTGTCATTGTAATGGGGGCTCTGGAGAACGTGACAATGCAGCTGAAAATAATCCTCAACACTTTCACAATGAACCCTGGAAAAAAAACTCCGAGCACATTACGGACACACACACACTCTCTCTATTTCTCTCCTCCTCAACACCCACACACATTCCAGTAAACAATTTGTGGGGAATATATTTTGATACTTGGACGTGTACCTACATACATACATACACTCTCCGTCCATGATACGACAGGAGAGAGAGAAAGTAGCACATGAAGAGAAACACTTCTCTCTCTCTCTCTCTGACTACCGTATCAACTTGAGTGTGTAGTAGATGTGAATGGAATGTCATTGTCACCAATTCTAGTCTGTCTATGTCATTGCCAAAAATACTCCTACTCTTATCGCCCTCTCGTCCTCCTCTCTCCAGCTGCTGACTCTTTCTCTTCTACGACCACTGCTTTCACACAACAACTATTGCAACTTGTTTTTTCTCCGCTTCCCTTTCGAGCTGCTCCAGGAATGCTGGGTGATATTGGTCCTCCCTACAAAAATCGTTTCCCTCCCACACCACAGCGTAGGGAAAATTGTAAAAAGAGGTGGTAATGGTTGTGATGATGATCGCTTGATCATCATAATCATCAAGAGAGATGCAACTAGGAGCTACATCAGATTTGCTTCACGCAGAGGATCTCTTTTTACACACTGTTCACGTCACGTGTGCATCCATAGATTCCAGCTATCCAGCCTAGAGCCTGCCACATGGAAATAATAATAATACAGAAGAGGCAAGTTGTTACTCTGTGGTGTTCCGGTGTTTGGTGGTGGTGGTTGGATGAAGTTGGAAAAACCTCATGGGAAGCCAATATGACACAGCTGGAGAGTGTTTATTCCACATTGTTAATGAAAGGAGGAGAGCCCACATCAAGTAATTGACATCCTTTGCGAGGATTTCACAAAATCCTGTCAAGGGGCGTGGATGAACATGGATGGACGGAGGAAACATTCCCTACAAATTTTTATGAGCTTTTTTGGGGGTATACTACAAACAAACAAGAGGATATCATTACATGGGAAAAAGACGTGTAAGGTCCCCAGTCCTCCAAAGTTATTTATCATTGTTCGATATTAGGGAAAAGTGAGGGATGTACTAGCAAAATTTCATGTTATCATCATCATCATCACCCACCGCCGCCCGCCATTCCTCACTGGAGGCTTGCTGGAATGATGAACTTGACAACTTTCACAAATGCCATTTTATAAGAATCAGAAGATTTAGCCATGATGCGTTTATCGGGTCACGCGAGTGTGTGTGTGTGTGTGTGTGTGTGTGTGAAGTAAAACCCTTTTATTTATTTCTGGAGAAGAAGAGTGAGAGAGTTAACAATAAAATATTATCAATCTTGTCATAATCACACGCGTGGATAACCGACTTGTCTCCGCTGGATCCACCCCATTTTAAACTTTAATAGGATGGGAACCATTACAGCTTTCCTGGAGGAAATAATAAGCAGCCCGTATCTATAGCTATACTGTACGCATCATATATCAAACGCTCTGGTCGGGGTAACGCGTCCTTTGAAAACAACTCTCTCTCTCTCTCCTCCGTCTCCCTTTCCTTTTCAACGAGATATTCTCCGCGTATATTTACTTTTTTTAACTTGTGTGCAGACAGTTCATGCTCCATTAGAAAAACCACCGAAACAAATCCTTTTAGCAGCTCCCAACAAGGATAAACACAGTCTCACAATGGGACGCGGATGAAAGAGGGAGAATCCATTGACTTTGTTCTTAATTCGCTTTTAATTGCATCCTTGTTTCCTATTAAAAACACGCCGGGTGCATTGTCAATGATAATATCCTCCTCCTTAAGTCCTTTTTTTAGAGGTTAACCATTTTAATAGTGTAGATTTCCCTTTGTATTGGCTCCATTTCGCAATATAATCAAAAGGTTTTTTAGTTTATCAAATTGAAACAAAAAGGGTTGCCGTATTATTTTATTTAGACAAGAATTTATACATACATTTAAATACACACATGTGTAGATAAGTATGATAAGCCACGGTATAATTTTTCTCTCGTAAGAATAATTTTCTAGAGAATTTCTCATAACAAATAGCGTTGCATTTACAAAATTACATTTTGTAGAAAACAGAGAAGGAGGAAAAATCAAAAGCCTCACTAAAACACAATCTCAAGAGGTTCGAATCGCATATCACAAAAGTATACGAGAATAGGAAGACGGGGAACTGGAAGAAAAACAAGCGGAGAAAGCAGAAAAAAATCAGAGTAAAAGATGAAAGGGAGTCTGTGAGGAATTAATGGTGATTAATGAACACAACGAGTCATTAGCAACAAAAACCGTTTTTGCTGTTGTAGACACACAATCTTTTCTTTGCTCCCATCTGCTCACTCGAGAAAGGAAAAGTCTTTTCCAAATACACTTCTCCACTGTCTTATCCTTTACACAAGCTCAAGCTCAACAAATGTTGAAATTTTGGAATGCTCTGTTCAAGCACGAATTAAGAGAGATCAGATGAGCATGGAAACTATTTTCACTGTCATTCGTTATAATTTGACAACAATTGTTTCACTACTTTCTGCCATTTTTGTCCAAAATGATTTTAAATATACGAGTTATTTCTAACTTTAATTTTCCCACAGAAGGTGCCCCTTCCTCAAACGGTAATAATGTCCGTCTAATCTAATCAGTTTTCCTTCTTGCCACTCTCGGATCAAGTCAAGTGTCCGGGATTTTAACTCGATTCAGACGTGAGTTGATTTGATTTTGGTCACGTGCCCGAAACAAGATTACAAAGTGCACAACACTTGTAACAATATCAGCTCAGTGTGTTTTACAAGGTTTGCGTTGTGTGGAAAGGTGGCAGGAACGCATCAATATTTTGTTCCCCTCGAATTATTATATTTAGCTGTGGCGATGATGATTTTCATCAAAAATTCCCAGGAGAGCATCTCCATTTCATCCACGGTGTCATTCATTTATCCCAAACTACTTTTATGCAAATCGAGTAAAGCTCACGAACGAATATATCCGTTCGTGTGTCTTGGGAGAGGAGGATATACGTATAGACACAGAATTTATGCAATTCATGCATCTCCCTTTCCATGATTTATTTCAACTTGGACAATGGATACTTTTTTCTTGTGTGTGGGTTTGCTTATTTTTCTCTAAAAGTCTGAAGCCAGAGACTGGAAGAGGCTAGTTACATCATGTTTCCGTTTTATGCTTACAAATGTGAGCATTAGAGGGAAAGTGAATGTGTGTAGCTGTTCCCCTTCGATCATTTGTGACTAAATCCGGACTGAATACAGAGGACAGAATGTGGCATCACATCATTACTCTTATTTATTGTTTAATATCACACACTTGGGAATTGGGAGCTAGCAAAGTAGAAGAACAAATATATATCTATTCCAAGCACATATCCCACTTGCATGTTGTCCTCCGTCCTATCCAGAATATGATGACGAGTACTTTTTTCTTCTTCATTCCTAAATAACCTCATGTCACATTCCCAGCTCATGTATATACATTCAGCAATTCTTGATAAGACACAAGACTTAAAAAAGTCCATAAAAATTACACAAGTTTATCTTTTGAGAAAAGTGGAAAATGCCATTATTTCCTGCGAAATAATTACGTCTGGAGAAAGAGTTGAGGAAGAAGATGTGATTGAAAACTCTCAAAAGAACTCCCAACCCATTCAAATAATTGCATATATATTTCTTTTTCAATAACTGAGCAAGAACAATGACTCAATGCATCAAGCTGGAAGTGAACCATTGGAAGGGAACATTCTCCTTTTCTCTCTCTCTATCGTCCTACAGCTTAACTGTAACTGTAACGTAGACACGGAGAGGAAAGATAGATTACAGATTATCTTCTTACAATTGTACATGAGAAATGCGTCTATATACTTATGACTGGAGAGAGAGAGAGAGTCAC